>RHDR01000065.1:0-76096 GCA_009806295.1 Davidsoniella neocaledoniae | reverse complement strand
GATGCTCAGACGTACGTAGCTGTACATCGATCGATGCTCAGACGTACGTAGCTGTACATCGATCGATGCTCAGACGTACGTAGCTGTACATCGATCGATGCTCAGACGTACGTAGCTGTACATCGATCGACAGACGCGTATCTATGATATCATCGTGATGACAACTTGAACAACACAGAAAAAACAAGGCTTTTCAGGGTTCACATGGATGAAACTTAAGCTGGGAGAACAAGTATATCTAGAAATTATACATGAATAATCTATATGGTTGTATTATGTTTTTCTCAATGGCAAATATTACGCAAGTCTATCTCCTTTCATGGCCCAGCTCACAGAAACGAACACCAACCAATATACATGGCAGCTAGATTCTTTGGATCTACAGCCGCTTTGATAAGTTCGTCTACCTGGCCTTCAACACCCAGCGGAATAACTTCCGTATAAAGAAATCCAGCCAATCTCCGCTTGACGCCCTCATGTGCTGCCTGGGGAGTCATACGTACTCGGCTATCAGTTCGCGATCGCCGACCCTTATCGCGCATAAGATCTATGGTCGGATCATAGATAAACGCCTCGATGACCGTCAACAGTGTTTCTTCCTGTTGACGTAACGTCGCAAGTGCCAGTTCCGAACACTGCCGGAACGGCCCTTCATAGCCATAGATGCCCATGGCCGCTACCATGTTATGCGTGAGCCGGAACGGCACGCGCTCCGGCATGGAAAAAGTCAAGCCCTTGTCGAATAGACAGTTGAAGTCGACGTGGAAGACTCCGCCGTTTCCTTCTTCCAGTAAGATGTTTTCACCGTGTCGATCGCCGAGACCCAGAATGGTGCCTACCATCGACATCACGGCGCACGACCGCGTATACCGCAGGCGGGCCGTGAACCAAGAAGTGGGATCGGGGAAGTTGTCTATGAACCAAAGATGAAGCACGGGCGGGAACTTGCCCAGTACATCGCGTGTGTAAAGCGTTATATCTCGTGACGTTGCCTGTTTGCACAGCTGTTCAAGAGCCGGGTAGTTGATATTACTTAGACCACGCTGCTTGTACAGCATTAGCAGAATATCACGAAGGGTTTTCAAGCCGTCTACCCATTCGATGATGCCACCTTCTTCGCCAAGCGGGGTAACAGCATATGAACGCACGTAGAGCTGACGCTTGCTTGATTCAGGATCCTTCTTTAGTGCCTTGTTGATAATGGAGTTGAACTCAATTAGACGCTGGTCAGCACGCAAGTCATCTTTGGGCTTGATCAACAGTTTGTACTTTTGGCCATTGGAGCCGATGGCGATGACTCTACGCGGCCGAGCCATTGAGCCTAGAACTAGAACGTCTTGCTCAAACGACTTGATAGTGACCACGTCTCCCGAGAATGGGTTATGCCGTCTAGATCGGCTATCCGGTATGACGGGCAGTTTAGCCATGAGACAGCTTTCAGCCGGAACGACCAATGGACATGGCAAACATGCCGTATTGAACTTGAGCTGTGCTAGGGTCGTTGTTGTCGTTCTATTGGTCTGGAAATCGCCGCTCTGGCTAAGCCAGACCAACTGGGTAGCCAGTTTCTCGCCCTTGCGGATGATATCGGCCACAGGCTTTCCATCAATCTTTGGATCGGCACGCTTGATCAGCCCGATGATTTCTTTACCGCGGATACTACGCTCAGCATTACGCGGCGTCAACAATAGCGGGAAGATTCCCCAAAGCGCCTGTTGAGGATACGTTCCTACCACCTTAGCAATGATGTTGACGAGAATCTTGACGGCATCGGGCCGTTTATGCGTGATACGCGCCACCATTTGGGGTAGTGCCATGTAGAAGATATACGCCGGAAGTCTGCTGCGGAACTTTTCGAGGCATGCATGAATGCCTTCCAGCTCGGCAGTACGGCGCCGGATAAGCTCATTGCTCATAGTCTGCTTAGCAGCTTCTGTGACATCCATAGATGCCGAGAACTCAAGCCATACGGTAATTATGCGTGGCAGTGTCTGGTGAATATACTTGTTGCCAAAGGTCAAAGAGCGCATGTAGTTCTCGATAATAACACGAGCCACACTGCCCAGCACGACGGCATCAGTACGATCATCTACATCGAGCTTGCTTTCTGCTTCCAAGATCTTCTTGTAATGTCGGCCTAGATAGTAGTGGCCCTTTTCCCATGTCGAACATATTCGTGGGACAGCCTGGAATTTGTCGCGCAAAGTGCTGACGTTGGATTGGCCAGTAGCATCAAGCCATTTAGCCAGCATGAGATGAGCTCGGGCTATCAAGAGCTTCTGCGCATGTTCAGCTCCGCGACTAGATGCAGTAGATCCAGGAACGGAGTTCTTAGCCGAGCCAGTGGCCATGGATGATGTCGGGATACTAAGTTGACCGCCGGTTGTAGCTGATACTAGAAGCTGGATAGCTCGACGGTCATGGCCTTCTTTCCAGAGCAACTTAGCGTTTTCGATGATAGCAGAGCCGTCCTTGAGGTTGGAGGCGTGAAGGACAGCGTTAAAGGATTGTTGCATGAGCCCTGATTTACGGGATAGCTTGCCTGAAGCCAGCCATAAAGATGAGATGTTGAGGTTTGTATAAACATCGCTGGATATGAATTTATGTTAGTCCAATTTTGCCGCATGAGCTGCTTAAAATCATATTTCTTACCTCAATAATTGCATGGCTGCTCTCTGAATACCCAAGACATAATGCTTGTCGTTCTTGAACGACCCGAGAACCTCGAGACGCCGTGTTAGGCTTGCCATTACACCTTCATTATTGGGGTCTTCGGGATCAGGATCACGATCTTTATGAGCCAATATCATTTCCAAGTCGGTAAGTACATGGCACTGCAATAGCAAGTCTCGGCAAGCTTGGAGCGATGATGTCGATGTGGTTGTCAGGGCTGCTGATATCTTTTCACGGATCAAGGTGATGGTTCCTGGGACAGCTTCATACTCCTTGTTATACAGGCAACGGAAGATCTCGCCAATAGAAAGGTTGAAATCGTCGAGAATATTGCTGTTGTAAGAACGGACGTGCTTATTGAGGTCTTCCCATCGACCCGTGGCCCACGCAGCTTCTACTGCAAAGGAACTGACCTTATTTTCGAGAGCTGGCTGTTGCTTCATGCTCTCGGCATAGCTCAAGAGAACGTCTATATGATGAAGATTAGTACGGTATACGGTATACGGTATACGGATATAGAGGATATATGACAGCTACTTACCATACTGGCCAGAGTTTTTCAAGCATGTCAAGAGCTCAAGTTGCACATCCGTGTTATCGGGCTCCGATGATAGCCGGTATTCACACCAAGTCTGTGCCGCCGTCCATCGCTGAGCCTTCTTATTGCTAAGAACTTGCTGATCAATGTCCAGGACTTGGAGATGAGCTGTGATTCCTTCAAGACCGTCGGGCTCGTCGATTTGCGCGTAGACATCTTGTAGCCGGGACATGAGATCCTCGTTGCTTTCGTCTCCGGATGTGGTCTCTGTTGTTTTCGTATTACTTTTGCCAGTTTCACGAATATGTAGTTCAAGATGGAACAATGCTCGGTTGAACTGATTACAAGCAATGGCGCGCTGGGCAATGAGCTGTGGAGGGATCTGATCAAGAAAACCTTGCACTCTTGCTAGATCAGCGTTTTTGTCGCTATCTAGACGCTGGCCAACCTTTTTCTTCTGGGCCCAGCGCATCAGATAATCTAGAATTCGGAAGACGCTCTAAGTACAGTTAGTAATGCTTCTAGATACCAGCCATTATATATGAGACAATATACCTCGTAGTATCGATTTCTATGGCGTATCTCCTCTGGACTGAAGATATCTTCTGGGTTGAACTCCAGAATAGCCAATACCTGCTTGATCAAAGTTTCGTAGATAGCCTGCGAGCAGCCAATCACGGCGTGGCAGAACGTGTAGGGCAACATATGCTCGGCAATTGATGTATCTTTGGCCTTGACAAGACGCGATAGAGGCGCAAAGATTAGCCGGGCATTCTTGTTGTGTGGGTTTGTAATCAGGTAGTAGACCATGTCCTTCAACCAGGCCGAGTATTCACGTTGTGGTTTGAACTCTGGCAGCGTGGCAGAAACCGTCTGTGTACTGCTGATGACATATCGTGATGACATGAAAGTGTTTAACAACATCTGATCGTTAGGTGACAGATTATCCCATTCCTTGATGATGTCATTCCCCCCACGCCGTCCCGGGCCGTTGACCATAGCCTTGATTTCGCATTTGTCGAGGATTTCTTGGATAGCATAAGCCAGGAAGCCTTGCATACGCGTGTCCGTAGTCGACGAAAAGCTCTTGATCAGCACCTCCGTAAGAAGATAGAACCCAAACTCGGCCTTTTCACTCTCTGTCGTGAAGTTGTTGAACATCACGATAGACCTCTGCTCCTTGTTGGCTTCAACACAGTTGCTGTCTAGACATCCGATGATACCTAGGCACTCAGTACACATACGCGAGATATCGTAATCGAGGCCATTGAACCGCGCAGCACAGTCGAGTAACGCACGGAGCAACCGCGATACAATCGCATCAGGGCTCTCAGAGAGAGTTGATGTCTGGATCCACGATTGCTGTGTTCTGAGAAAGGTAATCAGATCCCCGAGACCTAGCCACACAACTCCCGAATTCTCATGCGTAATGCGTTCCACGAAGACGTCGAGAAGTCGCTCAATGCTCATGTGAGCTACAGACTTCTTCTTGTACTCGCCCAGCTCATCATCCAGCTTGATTAGCTCCGGCGTCAAACGCAACGCTGGAAGCTTCAATATATGCTCCTGAAACAGATATGGGAAGTTTTTGTATAGATCCAGTATCATCTGTGCTGCTACCTTCTTCGCTGCATCGTCGAACATTGGCCAGTACTGGATCACGATATAATAAGTAGGCTCCAGCAACACTGCAATGTCCATTTCACCGATATTCGACACTAATGCCGCCCAAGCCGATAAAGCCGGGCCGCGGAGCTCATCAAGCCGCATAGCGGAGAGCAACGATGCCGTGATCTGTGCTCGGCCAGCACGCACATGGGATTTACAGGCTATAATCATCTGTTTCATACTGGCAATACAATGGGCCTGGTCCATAGTGGCTTGTTGGTCGGGGGCAGAAGTGTTGATCACGTCAGTCAAGGAACTAACCAGACCGAGCATATGGCTTTCCAGAGCATAGCCAATGAAATCTACTGGCCGGCGCTTGTATTCTTTTGCTGATATCAGCTTCAACTTGACGCAGCACCATTCTAGTGCAAATTGTGCCTATGTTTGAGTCTACGGTTAGTCGATACTACTTATCAATACTTTGTGGTCGCAAAGATGCTTACATTTTTCTTCTTTTCTTCATCGTTGGTTACGGCATGCTTGAAGAGTTCATGAATAATAAGAACCAGCTGGCTGCGGATCATCTCTGTGACATTGAAGTTCGCAGCCTTAAATCCATCGTCCACACGTTGGAAATGAGCCATGACGCCTTCTTCGGGGTTATCTGTGCAGTTGACTAACAGAAGAGCCATAACCGAAGACCAGATTCCCTTGTCTTTAAGAAGCAAATCTGGAACTGAAACATTATTGGCTTGCGCGATACGCCGGATGATATCTTGCTTGTTATCGAGCACTAGCCATGGGATGCTATGGCGCTGAGCCAGAATAAGGAGGTCGCTGAGTGAGATGCCGAGCACTTCTGCCACTTTAGTAGCCATTTGGGCATCTGTTGTCAGGTTCCGAACAACCATGTACGCAAGGAATTGCCAGAATGGCTCAAACATCTTGAGAACAGACTTGCCACGGCTCTTTGCCAATCCCCGAAGTTCGATAGACGCAATAGCTGAGACTGCCGGTATTTCCGCTACCGAGAAACTCAACTAACTGGATAAGAACAGACACCAAATCGTATTCAGGGAGTGTTCTAGGCACGTTAGTTGGGGCTTATAGCATTCGTAACACGATGTTGGCTTACCTTCCAAGCTGGCTCCAGGCCATGATACATGTCTCGTGTAGATGAACAGCATCTTTGTCAGAAATTTGCTTGAGAAAGCCGACAACATGCATTCTATTACGTGTGATGACGGTCATCTCCACTCCAGAAAACTCCGGGTCTCGAAGAAACGATGTAAAAGTGCGACTATTTGTAGGTTAGTGCTCGACACTTGCAGATGGTATTGGGTATTTTCTTACGTAGCAGCTATTCTCAGTTCACGAATAGAACTTCGTAGTGATTTCAAGCACCACAGTCCAAGCGGTGATTTCTCTAAATCATATAGCTCAGGTGTGTGTATGTGGAGAGCTAGCTTTTGCAACATGAGCATAGCTATTATACGTGATCTACGCGAACTCTCAAACTCTGGTATGCTAATGACAGCAGAAACAGTCTCCAGTAAAGACTTTTTCAAAGCCAAACTCTGGTCCGTGTCTGATAGTGGCGCAACCTCGGGCGTCTGGCAATAAAGACATGACAGTGACTTCTTATGCGATGCCTTATCAGTCGAAATTTCAAGAGTTTCGTCGGCAGCACAAGCAAAGTGTGATATCAGTTCCAAAGCCAGACACTTATCAGCGTCGTCAAGTTTGGGGAAAGACTCAATGATGTCGTCCATTCGGCCATCTTTAACGGATATCTTGAGAGTATCATATATGAGCTCCTGAAGAGCCTCTATCTTATTATCCTCATTGTCCCGTCGTCGACGCTTTGGGTCAGGCTGGACAGTTTCATCTTCTGTGGCCCAATTAAGTGACAGTTTTTCAACATGACTACGTAGTACCGCATCTGTGAACGTTTCTGGACGGTTATTAAAGCTGAAATTATAGCTAGGTGAGGCATTCTCGGCCGCTTCACGGAGTAAATCAACGGTTTTTCGGAAGTCAGGACCCCCGTTGGCCAAAGCTATAACAGTGTCCAGTTTTGCTAACACATTAGAAGCTACCACTCGGGCAACTTCAGGCCTCATAGTACAATGATGCGTTAACGCGGTGAAAGCCAGTGCCAGCATCTTCTGACATGCTTTAGCTTTAGGTTCTTCCTCTGCTAAAACCGTAGGAGAGCTAACTAAATCAGAACATATCAAGGCTACCGTTATGGGAGCCTTTTCGCATACTATGATCTTAGCCGAGTTTGTGTCGAATCGAGTTGATCCGAGAATGTCTAGAGCAATCTTGAGTACGGGCGTTATATCAGATCGAAAGGCCGGGTAGAATGTCACAGCTGCCGTAGCAAGATATTGCAGGCAGTCCAAGATCCAGAGCCCGTATTCGAGAAAGATCTCTTGTTGTGCCTCGAGGAGCACATGGTTGGTAAGAATTCGGAGGAAGCTTGTTGCCTGGCGGATCAGACGACCAGGATCAAGGAGTTTATACTGGAGCCGTTCACGTTTTGCGGGATCTTGAATACCACATATTCGATCGAGAGTAACAGTTGGCGGTAGCTCAGTTTGATAGCTAGTAGGTTCGGGGTTTAGGAGAACAGCAGAGATCTCTACATAATCGTACACATGTCAGTTAGGTCGAGTTCACGGATTTGAGAGGTAATATGTATGCGTTCAGACACAGTATCACAAGTGGCTAGTGAAATAAAGCCAAAAAGAAAGATAGAAGACTCTTGGGTATGGGCACCAACCGTTGACTGAGTCTTTGATATACTCCAGAATACAATATACTCCGGGATTCGTGTCTTTTATTTGCATAGCAGTATATAGCATATATGCTAGGGAGTCCTCCAATTCATCGTCTTGTCCCACGCACTTTTCATGGCCCAGGAAGAACATTATCTTCGGCATTAGCCAAACCCAGAACGGCTCCGTCCCGCGCAGTAGGAATTCACCCGATGTATCCTTGTAGGCTAGTAGCGTCTTGGTCTCCTTAAGGGTGATCTCGATGAACTTGGTGACATCGGTGAGGTCCTGTTTGATCTGCGCTTGAGGTGATGGTGTCTTCCCGTCCAAGTTGATAGCCTTAAGCCGGAGGCGTACATAAGCATACAACAGTAGGTGGTTGTGTTCTAGATGCTTCTTGGGCGTCTTGATCGCGTTTGGGTCTTCCTTAATCTTCATGGCGCCCGCAATCAGTCGCCGCAACTCGTCGTCTTCATCGTTACCGATGCTACCGCCTATAAGGTTGCTATTACCATCGGCACCGCTGCCGTCATTGCTGTTGGTACCGAAGCCATCTACAAGTTGTGCGGCTAGCGTTGATGGCGGGGCAGCAGCGGTGAAGTTATTGTGAGCCGCAGGATGAACCGGCATTGTAGCTCTACCATTCATGTGTGAAAAGCTTGGACAGCCTTAGGCATTGTGAGGACGACTCGGATGATATCAAGCGGTCGTATGCGACTATACGGGATTCGGTAGGTCGCGAATATCAATCTGATTCTGCTGTATCGATCCACGACGCCTCAATAACGCGCCGCGGTGGGGTACAATTAACGCGATGTCACGTGGCATCTTTGACGTGTAACCCTGGTTTTGTAACCCTATGCATTGCTGGATAAGAATTAAGCCCTTCACTAAATCACCGCTGTCGATGATACAGAGAGTTATTTTCGATTACAACCTGAACGCCCAAGCCAGTCAGTAGTCCTACACCGGCCTTCCGTTCCTGCATAACCTACCTTGTGGCGATAAGAAACTTTAAGTTTGCTTGAACAAGGGGACTTTGGAATAGTTTGACTCTTGTCCTTCTAGAAGTGTGTCTATAAACGTCATGCACTGGAATGGAAGGGGATCTGACGGTATCTAGAATAGAAGGTCAACTCTAAGCTCCCTGATACGGATATCTGATGATTGTTACCCGTACCTTTTAAGAGTCTGGGGAAGGAAGGCCGGGAGTAAAAATTTCCGCTCTACTATAAAGTCAAAATCAACATGAATATCAGGTACATTAAGATAGCCATAACTTAATCAAGTTTATTTGATATGTAGAACATTATAAATCATTCATCGTAGAGGTATACGGAAAGAGCGACTCAGCATTGGTATGTAAATCTGAGTTGCATTTAAGATCGTGATCAACACCTGCGATCACGATAGTTCACTAGTTAAGGGAACAAACCGTTCATGCAGCCCGTGATCTGTTCATAGAACGACAATATGTATGTATCTGTATTGCCACATGGAAACCACCTCAGAGACCGATTTAGCATCGAAAAATTTAAAGCCAAGGCGTTTCTGGAGTCTACGATGGTTTATATTCAGGCACAGGTCAACGACATCCCCGGATGAAGTCACCGTGATAATATCCAACATAATAATTACCAGAAAACCTAACCATCCTTGATGCTTTGAGAATCGGGAAATTTTATCCAGCTTAAGCTTCTCGTGTGATGACCTATTCGTGGGTAAATGAAACAGAACTCGCTTTACTGGCTGCTTAGTTTTTGTCCATGCAGCAACAAGGAAATACGACAGAGCGAACAGCCTAGTAGGGAAGGCCGGTCGATGTGTCAGAGAAATCAATAACGTAATATGACAACAAAAGCACGCGACCAAGCATCGATTCAAGACATCAAGTTGTGTGAGGGCATGTGGACAGTGTTTTTGCTAAGCACTGTTTTGGCTAGTTGCCTTCAGGTACCAATAGCTTCTGCATATGGTGTTCTAACAAGCTGATGTGGGAATCTAAGACTCCATTCAAGAATATCGTACATAGGGGCTTGGCCAAGATCTAGAGTAGTATTGAGAGCTGGCTGATTGCTTTACATCTATGAAAACAGCCACCGGCGACAGGCTAACAGGGAAGGTAACGTTTTGGCACAAACCAACTACTAAGGTTGAACGAAAGTAGAATATAAAAATGTAGTTTGTATCTTCAAGTAGCATCACGGTTAAACATCGATAGAATTAGAGACTAGAATACAGGGCTAGAGGGTACATGTAGATGGTTCGGGCTTTCTTCCATATAGAATAAAATAGTAATTTAGAGAAGAAGACTCCGAGAGACGGGCTGTGATAGCCAGTGCTTTAAACATGAAGCATAGCATAGACCGGTTGTTGTAGCTTAAATTATGGCACCCTGGAACCGAACCTCGGTTTTAGAGTATGTTGGTATCTACGATTTTGGAAGTGCCAACAAATATACAACTATAGCTATGTCATTAGCCAAGGGTAAATACAATCGAATCGCAGTAGGGATAACCTTGTACCTATGTATATTTGTATACTCAAGTGTGTTCGGAGGAAAGCTTTGGATATGAGCTTATAAAAAAAGTGCCTTGGCATGCGAACAAAAGTACTCGAAATATCGGCTAGTAAGCGAAGAAGGTAGCAGCAGGAATATTGCGATAGCATTAGTTGCGATCTATCAAATTTGAAGCCGTACGGGAATCCTTCTAAAAGCCGTACAAATCTAATAAACTTGACGTGAATTGTTGAAATGGAGTTGACAGTGTCACCGAGAGATACTGACTTGTTATATATACATGTAAGTATGATTATTCAACTGATTATCAAGAGATGCTATCAATCGTGGGACTTTTACTGTCACAAAATCTGACTTATTAGAATTAAATCTGCGATAACGCAGTTCTAGGACTGATACCGGAGACTGACAAGTGAGAAACAGACTAGAAGAGTCTTGGCTTAGCCATGCCAAGACATACCGGTATTGTATACGTATACTACGAGCGTAACAAGGAAGAATTAAGGAACCAACAGCTAACTCTGTTATCAGTACATGGTTAGAAGATATCATTTGTCTTTTTTTCTTCTTCTTCTTTTTTAAATTTTTTTTTATCAAGAGATAACGGACTACTCGAAGAAACAAGGGACTAGAATGATGTCTTGCTTGGATCAACATGGGTGATCATGCCCAGGCCACTACCTGCCCCAGACATTGCAAGGGATGTTGAGGCATATCAACCTAACTTCTCGAACCGCTGAGAGCGCTTCTGCTTCTACAATAACGGGAAGCAATCTCCAAAGAAAAACATACTATTCTGTAAAGAGGCCATTGAAGATATGCTGACCGAAGAGCAAAAAACTCGATTGTCTCAGTACAGCCTGTGTGTATGGCTCACTCTTTGTCTCTGAGATAGAGCATAGAGAGGGAGGGAGCCAGGTCTCGCAGATGCGTATAAGTCGTCCAGCGTGATTCGCTCAGCCAATATCGAGGCCTACATTGTAGAAAGAAAAGAGGTTCCAATGCACCAACGGCCAGAACCGGTGATAACAGAGCCCGCCAAGCCCAGATAGTCTAGAGGACTAGCAAACTTCGTTCGTTTCTTTGATAGGCTCGAAAGGGGCGTGCGGCGCTCCAGCAAAGCATTGGCCAATAAGCCTGGCAGGGTCGACAAAAGAGGGAAGGTGCGGTGACAGCGAAACTGACTTACAGCAAGAGTCGCACCGGGCAGGAGCGGCCATTCTGAGGGCGATTGCCGTCTGTTTTGTTGTGTATGTTTTGGTGCTATGTTGTCGGCACTATCAGTATTATTGTGAGAGTATCTGTAAGGTGATCTGGTATCAGCAAGACGCTTGGCCTACCAAGTCCTTTGCATCCCACGTCATCTACTATTCTCTTCTACTTAAGAACGCCGATCTCCCACTTGTCGGCTAAGTATATTTTTCTTTTCTTCTCCCAGGCCATTCTTCGTCTCCGGGATCTTACATACCATCCATCTTGTGATAGTAGCACTGCCAGCATCTCGACCAACTCACCACCGAGACTGACACTTCCGCTTCCTCCCTCCTCTGCTGCTCGGATCCCAATGTCTGACGCTATTAAAAACACGGCCAAGGCCACTGAGCCGGTGGTCATCAGCGAGAAAGACATGTCGGCCGATGATAAGTCGTCGCTCGATAAGTCGTCGCCGCCTCCCGTTTACACGACGGAGTCCGTCACAGAGCGCTTGAACGACGATCCCACCGAAGAGGAGCTAGAGACTCTGCCTCGTGTCTCCGGTAAGATCGACTGGTCCATCTACACCATCGCTTTTGCTGAGATGTGCGAGCGTTTTTCATACTACGGCTCTGCTGTGCTGTACACCAACTTCGTGGCTCGCTCACTGCCTGAGGGTTCGACTACCGGTGCCAGCTACGGCACTTCATCTAACACACCCGGTGCCCTCGGCATGGGAACCCGTGCTGCACAGGCCATTTCGCTGGTCAACCAGTTCTGGGCGTACCTGATGCCCCTATACGGGTAAGCCACTAGAAACATTTACTACCACGCACTCTCTAATATCACATACTAACACGCCATTCTGCATAGTGCCTGGCTAGCCGATGCCAAGTATGGTCGTTACAAGGTTATTCACATTGCCGTTGCCATTGGCATCGTTGCCCACGTCGTCCTGACGGTTGCTGCCTCCCCCAAGGTCATTGTTCACACTGACCGTTCGTTCGCTGTCTTTGTCATTGGCATGTTCATTCTATGCTGCGGTACTGGTCTCTTCAAGGCCAATATCTCTCCCATGCTTGCTGAGCAGAATCGTGATCTGCGTATGCGTGTCGAGACACGTGACGGCCAGCGTGTTATTGTTGATCCCGCAATCACCAACAGTCGTATCTTCCTATACTTCTACTTTGCTATCAACATTGGTGCCATCTCTGGTCAGATTTCCATGGTCTGGGTTGAGAAGTATGTTGGTTTCTGGCTGGCCTTCCTTCTTCCTACTGCCCTATTCCTGATCTGCCCTCTGGTGCTGTGGTCACAGAAGAAGAACTACATCTTGTCGCCTCCTACTGGCTCCGTTCTGAGCAAGTTCTTCAAGATGATTATGTGGACTATCAAGAAGTCCGGCGGTATCACGAAGGTGCACGACCTCAACTGGGATTATGCCCGTCCTTCTACTTTCCCCATTGTTGAGCGCCCTGAATGGATGACTTACGATGACGCTTGGGTCGATGAGGTCCGTCGTGGTCTGCTGGCTTGCAAGGTCTTCCTGTTCCTGCCCGTCTTCCACCTGGCCTACAACCAGATGACTGGTAATCTGACTGCCCAGGCCGGTACTATGGAGCTTAACGGTGTGCCTAACGACATCATCCAGAACCTGAACCCCATTTCTATTGTTCTGATGATTCCCATTTTCGACCGTGTCCTGTACCCCGGCCTTCGCAAGCTTGGTATCAACTTCACCCCTATCAAGCGTATGGCTACCGGTTTCTTCTTCGGAGCTGCCGCTATGGTTGCTGCCTGCGTCATGCAATACTATATCTACAAGATGTCTCCCTGTGGTGACCACGCCAACGATGAGGACTGCGGCCCTGCTCCCATCAACGTTTGGGCCCAATCTCTCCCATACATTCTGATTGGTATCTCCGAGATCTTCACCAACGTGACGTCCTACGAGTACGCCTACTCCAAAGCTCCCGAGAACATGCGTTCGCTCGTCATGTCTGTCAACCTTTTCATGAGCGCCTTTGCTGCTGCTCTTGGTCAGGCCTTCACCCCGCTTTCTGGTGACCCTCTTCTTGTGTGGAACTACGCCGTTGTGGCCATCATTGCCTTTGTTGGTGGTGTTGCTTTCTGGTTCTGCTTCCGTCACCTGGACGCCCAGGAAGATCAGCTCAACCTGCTCAAGACGTCTGGCTTCAAGGGTAACCGCGAGCCTGAAGCTAGCGACGAGCAGCAAGTTACTGTTCTCCAGGAGGAAGTTAATAAGAAAGCCTAAGTCTTTCTATGTGGATAGAGAACGTTGGTTTCGCAGCTTAGACTTGGTTCTGCATGATTATTGTGTAGACTTGAAGCGAGACATCCTTTGCATAACATACATACCTAGTAATTAGCATTAGCATTTGTTTTTTTGAATTATTTAATCACAACCTACGATTTTTATGCCCTACAATTATCATCATTGTGTGAAGCAAATGTCTATGACCATAATATAGTGTTCAAGTAAGTAAATATTGTGAGAAAAGCTGCTGACCTTCTAAATCTAGAAGGTCGTTTTGTGGCTTGCCAAGTTCTCTTGGCGAGAAAAGAGAGTAAAGGGAGTTGAGAGGAACCTTTGTCAAAATCGAACGCTACCCTTCGTTTAATCTTCATGCCAAGACATCAATTGGTACGAGAGTTAGTTATCCATGAGTGAAAAAAAGGTGCCGATTTATTGCCATTTAAGCACAATAGGGTAGAATATGTTGCAAAACAATATGATATTATGATAACGAATAAAATGCCTAGAGATGATAGAATAAAATGCTAAAACCAATTACAAACCACAAAATTTATGTACAATGCAAATTCCAACCATGCAGCACCCAATATCTAGATAGTTTGAGTACCTACTTAGACACAGTGTAGATAAATCAGGCCAGCCGTCCATTGCTCTTTTTTGAGTAGCATACGCCCTAGAGAACCGCCCATGATCTCGTCCACAAACGCCTCACCAATGATTTCACACCACATATCGCCGGCCTTTTTACGTTTTGGGCGGATAACAACCGGAGTTCCATGGGACAGTAACACAGCCACCAAATCTCCCTTTTGCGTAGCTGCTGGAACGAGTGCTAGTCGACCCCGAGCCGTGACAGCTAGGCGCCGGTTTTTGACATTGGTGGCTACATCATGCCTTTGTTGGTGAGCAGGCGGTGTGGCTGAGGCTGGTGTAGATGATTGACTAAGAAGATCGGAGAGGGAACTAGAGTTGACAATCAGCCCCGCAGAGGCAGTGAAGAAGTGCCAGCGGGTATACTCTGGATCGGCCTCGGAAGGCTCCTCGGCTGACAGGAGAACTGGGTGTTAGGAACCGGATATACTACAAGATACAGACAAGGATACAAAATACTTACGAGTGAGTCCAAACAAGATGTCTTGGGTTTCTGCGCGGGACGGATTCCGCGTCGATGTCATCAGCGTACGCCACAAAGCCTGTGTGCC
This sequence comes from Davidsoniella neocaledoniae, assembly GCA_009806295.1. Classification (NCBI taxonomy): domain Eukaryota; kingdom Fungi; phylum Ascomycota; class Sordariomycetes; order Microascales; family Ceratocystidaceae; genus Davidsoniella; species Davidsoniella neocaledoniae. The sequence continues at coordinate 61,299 of RHDR01000065.1, read as the reverse complement.
TTCATCGCGATGCACTCTCCTCCGGCCATCTGGTTGCACGACGCCACAATCGACAGTCAGGCGCATATTCTTGAGATCCACAGGTGAAACAGCACCCAAGCCATCAATGGAGTCTACATCCCATGCCATGGCGCGGAACACGGGCTTGCCTTCCTCACGTTCAAAGTACGTAGCCGACCATGGAATCAGGATCTTGCCATCGTCAATGCCGTTGGCGCGCCAAGCATCTTCACCCGCTGGCGCCGTAAGCGCTGATACGCGGGCAGCCAAGGGTCGCGCAAAGTTGGGGCACCAAGATGGAAGTGTGCCGTCGTCTGCGTGGCGTCCATCAAGCAATGAGAAGATGGCTAGTGAGGAGTCTTCAGTCAAGCACCGCTCGGCAAACTCGGCAAAGAGCTTGCTGGTGGATATCTCGGCCGCGCGGCTTCGGTTGAGATGGTCACCATCTTGGGGATACTGATGAGTCCGAGAACCCGGTCACCGGCTATCGTGCAGTCTGTCTGTGCTGCTAGAAGCACAGATTGGCGGACAATCTCGTGACCGCGAGGTGTACCGCCAATGTGTTCTTCGGCGTCGAGATCCATCTGCCGCCCAAGATTCTCTGGCTTGCCGACACCACCCCGGTGCTTCTCGTATAACAAGGTAGATAGTTTAGAGATTTGTGTGATGTGGTTGATGGCAAAGGCTCCGTCTAACTTCACGCCGTGTTGGGCGAGAACACGTTGAAGCAACTGTGATAAGAATGCTTCATAGGAGGCTAAGAGTTCGGCTGCGTCTCGGATATGTCGCCATTGTGTCACATGCTCACCACAGATGACGGCTGATGCCGGTCCAGCTGCCGTCAGTTCAGGTATCGCCCATAACCTAGTCCAGTAGGCGTTTCCATAGACGGTAAATAGACTAGCTGCCATCTTCAGTGTTTCGTCTAGTTCTGTAGCCATAAGTGCCGTCTGTTGCGCCTGCCACATGACACGGGCCGCGTGCAACTGAAGTCCGGCCCGATGCCGATGTCCTGGACTCACAGTTGGCTCATGATCGAACGCCCGAAGGTACTCAGTGCGGAAGTTTCTACTGATTTCTTGGATAAACGAAAAGGCACGGGCAACTGGCTCGCTCTGTGCCGGTTCACCGAGCCATACGATGACGTTTCCAGCCTGGCGAAAGATGGCCGGCCGCAACGAGCGCTGATTTGCAGCTTCGTCAGCGTCGCTGGCATTGACACATAGTGCATCTACCCAGAGCCAAAGACCATCACGAGAAAACACGGGCAGTTCACGGAAGCGCCTTAACGCAGCGGCTAGATTGGCTGATACAATCTTGGCGCTATCGTCTAGTGTGATGCTTTCATTTTGAGTTGGCGAGCCATTGCGGTATGACAAGGCAACGAAGTTGCCTGAAATGACACCATGCGAAGAGCCTCCCCAGCTATAGCGGTTTCGGTAGGGAGGTTCCCCGGCTGGAACGGCAGTCAACGAACGCACGAAATGGCCTTTAGCACGCGCAAAGTCGTTCATGGACGATGCACCAGTACGTGGATCAAGAAGGCCATCACTGACCAGCACAGCACTAAGATCGGCTGATATACCTTTGACTTCCGGGCCACCAAGAATCAAGTCCGGCGGCAAGACATCGGAGTCTGCTGCAGTGCCGTTGGCGGCAGGCGCTGGCGAGTCCTTCTTGAAGCGATCCTTGAGTTTCTGACGCAGACTTTTGTCTTCGAGAATACGGAAGCGCTCTGGAGGGATTGGCTGTGTGATATATTGGTCAAAGTTGATGGAAGGCCGGAGTGGTGGCCCCTTGGATTCGCCTCGACGGAGACGAGATGAGGAAAGCTCAACTACACGACCGCGTAGGATAATTGGGCTTTCAAGGGGCGCAGATAGAGGACGCGGAGCAATTTGGACCAGCCGGATAGACTTTCGGGACGGAAGTGGTGCGTATTCGAAGCCTTGCATAGCAGTGCAGTTTGATGTTGTTGTTCTTGTAGTATGGGTTAGGTTAGGGTTGCTCACAAGTACTTAGTGTAAGTGGGTGGCGAAAGTCAAGAAAAGAGTCGGTTTCGATGAAATGAGCTAGAATAAAGATGAAAAAAAGATCAATCTGTAGATCTAGTACTGGATAACGAAACTAGCAATTAAATGGTGTTCTCGTAGCAAAAAACTCTGCGTCAAAAGGAAAAGACAGAACACAGAAGAACGAACAAAGGGAGAGTCAAGACGTTGCAGAGAAAAACTATGCGGGTGGGCGACCATTTTACCTAAGTAGTTCTATTCTTGTCTAATTCTAATACTTGTGTACATATAGTTGGCCATGGCAGACCTCAGACTAAGAGCACGCCCCCTCACCCCAGTCAAACTAGCGTTTCTTTCGCTATTTGTGGTAGTAAACCGGCCTGTTGGGCTAACTAACCCACTGCCTTGCTTATGGCATTTGACTACCGCTTCAAGGTTGTTCGGTACAATGAAGGTGCAGATGGAGAACAAAATTCAATGGGATAACACTGGGATGTGGTCGAGGGGGGGTGCCTGCGCTCCCATGGGAGACATCTCCGGGGTTGCATCGCTGACTACGAGATTCGGGCTACTAAGAGAAGCTAGTGCTACCTTATTCAGAGCCAGCGATGTTGAAGGTTCGTCAAGCCCGTCTAGTAGATTCTGGAAAGGATAGCATGCACGGGTGATGGATGGATCCGCATCTTCCTTGCTACTCACTCCTCTCCCTCCTCCATATTTTTCTTAGTCCGGCTCTTGAGCTTCGAATTTGCAGGTCCATCACAGGTGTTGTCGGATGATCTCCTGTATTTCTACCGTGATGGGAAGCACCAAAGACGAGATCGAATTCTTCCGTACTCTATACTCGAGTAGGTCTCATTGTACCCGTGATGCTACTGCTGGAGATCATTATTACTACCTATAGAACTAAACTACACTGGAAAAACTCAATCTGGGCGACGGGCCTACGGGAGGTCCCTGCGCTACTGCGTTCGCCTCGGAATTATTGTTCCTTTGCTGGTGTGTTCGCCTGATATACATACGAATAATACATACATGTATACATTGAAATCACAGATGCTATATGTATTACTAAATTTTATACATGCAATCACACTCTATGGGTATACAACGTGTATCAACGTCTCTGAATCAGCATGATGTTCGTATACCAAGATCCACCCAGCCATCGACAGCCTATTGCTTGCGCACCAGTAAGCATCGTTTCTAGAAGAGGAAGAATGTTGAACCATGTCTCAAAGATCTGGACCATAATAAGCACTTGGCTTGCCTTGCTTTGACTGCATCGGTAAAGGCGCTAGCCAAAAGTGCACTGAGCCTGACATGTCAAGGCGTCTTGAATAACGCTTTTTGCTTTTTTTTTTCTACTTCTACCCTGGACATCACCTCGTCTAGGTTCAATGATACTCTTATTGAACTATGACAAAACTACTATAGCAGCAAAATAGGGCCTTCTCATCCCGAGGGTTCCACGGCTAGATCTCAGTAGCCTTATAGTATATTATGTAAATACTTAGCATGTAATCGTATGTTGTGATATCAGCTCAGAAAGCACGGCAAGCGCTATGTCGTGAATCGACCCGGAAAAAGAGTTAGAATAGCTGGCACCAGCCCGAAATCTGCCTGTGCTTTGCTGGAAGCCGGTGTGGAGTTCTAGAAGCGAAGCTGACGCTTCCCTCTTAATGCACCTACTCATAGTATAGCTACATAGTTGTGAGTACATAACCACATATATCTGTAATAGCAAACATAAAGATTGATCCTTGTTTTGCGTATGCTTGTTTATCATTAGCATGATTTCTAGCGGGTTGTCCGTCCCCTTGAATGGACTAGACTTCTTGAGCAGCCAAGGCTAAAACCTTCGTTGTTTGCATAGTTAGAGTTTTGCTTGCTTTCATCTTCCGCTTGTCGTTCTTGACTTAGGATCTGCAATGTAGCCACTAAGTCATCTAAGTCGCTTGCTAACTTCGATTTTGACAGACTTCAATAGGGAGACAAGAAGATCCTGTTTGCCCTGTATCTCATGGGGCCTCCCTCTTGTTTTGTAGATCAGTGCAAGAACATGCATGCTAGTCAGGCTCCCTCCGAAACCAAATCTGACAGTCCATAGAAGTTCAACTGTAAAACATCGCAAACTCTTGCTCCCTTGATTTTCTATTTCTCAAGCTTATGCAATATTAATGTTAGTATGGTTGGTCTGGCTAGTTGCTTATCACTCCAGGCTTCTTCTTCGCTTTTAGTGAGGTAGTATCGTCAACAGTCCTCCACAGCTTAGAAACGTCACTAACAAGGCCATTGGCTGGGATACCCCCCGGCCTCCCCGCCGGCCAATCCAGTTAGTTCACCATTAGACAGCAGAGGTTGTAGTTGCTAAGAATCTCATGCCTTATCTATCGGAGCCGATTTATTTTACTTTTCCTGAAATGGCCCCTTGACAATGGTCTATTTGTACTAATAACGAAACTAAGAAGTACTTTTCGAGCTAATGGGTAGATATGCTATCAGCACATGCTTGAGAATAGTGTTCAAGTACCAACCTCTCTGAAAGAGTTCTGACAATAACAATGCCAAAGTATGGGTAGCGTCCGGTTTTGGATTTTTGTTCACCCATATCAGGTTTAGTTATATTATAATGTCTAGGAAATATCCGGTCTTGGCTATCATTCTATGTTCAATTACTTGTTGTCATCAAACTGTAGGATGATGTTAGTCTTTTAGTCAATCTTGGTAAAACTACTACGCCGCATATGCTTCTAATTCTAGCTATAGCTGGCCGTTGATCTAACTGCCTTGATACGATAAATATCACCTATATTGAAAGAGCTGCTAAGTTCATACATATATACTTACAAATCAAATTCATCTAAACTTGATAGCGTGTCGTCTGTATTAGATGCCACTATGCATAAATATACTGATTATCACGAGTCATTCATGTTATCATCGCTACACACATATCACACATCTTTAAAATGGACTTTGGATCAAAGTAGCAATGGCAAGCTTGCTTGATACGACTCATGGCATGCGCTCAGGCCCAAAGACATATCAATTCATCCTTGAAAGATAGGCCTTTTAGAAGTGCGATTGGCAGGCTCCTATAGATTCTTGGTATTAGTCTAGTACTGTTTCGAATCTCAATGTAGCAATAGACAAGGCCATGTGCCCACCTGACAACTTGTGATAGTCTAGGTTGAAAACAAAGTGGAACACGATTCTAGGAGAGAACAGGCTAAAGAAGATAGATACACATGTACATATAAGTATGTGGTACTGCATATTGTCCTAACATGCCATAAAAATAGAGGATATAGCTAGAGGGCTTAGACTTATTATGGCGGATTAGCAATTACGGGCTTCCACTAGATAATAGTAGTTGCTGAAGACACTTAGAATTTAAGAAAAAAAATAAAAAAAAATAAAAAAAACTTGATTCAAAGACGGTGTTGTCTTGAACGGCAGAGAAACTATCTACAAGTCTACCTTTCATGGTGTTGTCGCTCCTCTGCAAAAGCGTAGTTTCCATGCAGCAAAATACATGCTTCTAGAACACCGACAGAAGCATCTCAAAGAAGCTGCCGGCGCTTGAGCGGCTAAATGTCGCGCCAGCTGCAGGCCCAAAGCGGCTTAATATTTAGGCAATTATTTTGTGTTGCACGTGACTTTCCTTTGAGACCTCCAGAAGCCAACTTAGCCATATGCGGACTAGCGCAGCAGCTTTCAAGACAAGTGTTGCCTTGAGTCTAACAGTTTTTGGTCAGATGGCCGGAATTCCAAGAGAGCCGTCAGATCGAGATTACAGCGGTGAAGGCATGTTGTGATGTTTGGAATGTGAACATGTCGTGTATTGTGCGCTATCACTACCGGAATAATGGCAAATCTTATAGTACGCCGTCTTTCAAAATCGCAGACTATTTCATAATGAGCATGTTAGGTCGAAAGTAGGGTACTAGAGTTGCATATAAGTGCAGCATAACCCAAATCCCATATCGCCGTTTAAATACTGAATATGATGGTTGTTCTACATATGTATTTGTAGAAACAACCGAATCACGTACAAAAAAATACATGTTGAATTTTCCTAATGGCATATATTCCATTCGGAGTTGTACCGTGTTCAAATCCGCTTTCAAGTTTGTATTTCGTGCAGGTTTATTTATATCATGACGATTTGACTACCAAAGCCGGCCAAATTTGATGCGCTGCTGCAAACAACCACACAATCACTCACGCCTGATTGATATTTATCGTCTTCTAGCAAAATGCTTTCTTCATTTTTTTTCTCAATCTGTATTGCCCAACATCACCAACATTGATCTGGGCTATGTCCTAGATTGCAATTTTGCCTACATAGTTACCCTAAATCGCAAAATATTAGCGCACGGTTTTCTGATCACAGCCTTGCGCCAATAGAAAGCTTGAAAATTCAAAAATCCGGGCTATTCCAACAGCGGACTTCAACATCTCCAAGCAACAGCGGAGTTTTCAAACAGACTTGCTAGGCTAAATTTGCTATGAGCAGCTGCTACAATTACAGTTACTATCTAATCACGCATCAAATCACCCTTATATCTACCAGTATCTTGCTGCCGCACTAACAAAAGCCAAGCACCTAAAGGCACCTGAAGGCAATCTGTACATCACATCGTTAGTCAGTCCTCACAGCTGTTGTCGCATCGTCTCTGTATTCAATCCTCTCACCGACTGTGCGCCCTTTTTTGCTTCGTCTTGAGTAATCCTAAGCCTACTGCTGTCACCATTTCTACTATCGACATCCTTGTCTCCGTCATCATCGCTATCAAATTGGCCAGCCTTGTCTTGTTTGCTAGCTACCAGGACCTCTCATCTCCGCAACTGTTTTCACGTTCTCGACATATCCACTTCGATCCACAGCCGACCTCTACTATCTTGCATATACACAATACCTTGACCCGGGCAAAAATAATTACCAGCTGGCTCTTCTGCCATGCCTCACATCAGCGACCGGCCTCCGGATCACTTTCGGTCAGCCTCCTCCAACGTCAACAACATGTCGCTATCCCAGGTGGCCCAACTACATGCTCACCAACAGCGCCGCGTGCAGATCCAGCAGCAGCAGCAGCAACCCTTCTACCCAAATAACCAGCCAGACGACGACGACAATGACGCCCGCCGTCCATCTAGTGCGCCCGGAAACCGCAACAACGTCGCCAGTCCAGCCTCTACCGACCCCTCCCGGCAACTCCCACGTCGGCCAGCAGGACAGCTCATCCGAACGAGAAGCGAATTCCAGGCACGGAGCGATGACAGCGATACCGCACAAGAAGACGATGTGCATTATCGTGGCGCCCGCCATGGTTTCGAAGATAACTATCTGTCCGAGGATGTCATCGCAACCCTAGCCAGCGTATGTTTCCAGCATTCTTTTGCCGTCTGGCTCTGTCTAACCTGCTCCTCTTGTTGTAGAAATGGCAAATGTATTTTACCGACAAGCGTCATGATGCGACCGGCATACCCGAGAACCCTACATTCGAGCTTGAAGAATGGCGCATGCATGACCGTCTAAAGACCATATCCGCCGCTCTAGCCATATGCCTTAATCTAGAGGTCGAGCCACCGGACCAGCTGCGGACCACCCCCGGAGCTGTCATGGAAGCCTGGACCGATCCGACACAGCCTGTAGGCCCGAAAGCTCTCGAGGCCATCGGCAAGGCACTCCAATCTCAATATGAAACGCTAGCTATTAGAACACGTTACAAGCAGTTTCTCGACCCATCGATAGAAGACACACGCAAATTTTGCCAGTCTTTGAGACGCAACGCCAAGGATGAGCGTGTACTTTTACATTACAATGGCCATGGTGTGCCCAAACCAACACCATCCGGAGAGTTTTGGGTCTTTAACAAAAACTATACTCAATACATACCCGTATCTCTATTCGACCTGCAATCATGGCTTGCCGGGCCTACCATGTTTGTTTGGGACTGCTCAGAAGCTGGAAACATTGTCAAAAACTACCACAAGTTTATCCAGAAGCACGAAGAGGAAGATGATGAGGCGACCAAGGTTGACCCGAGCCATCAGAGAATCAACTATCGCCCGTATATTCATCTTGCTGCCTGTAGGACTGGTGAACATCTTCCTACGAATCCGCTCTTGCCGGCCGATCTCTTCACATGTTGTCTGACAACGCCAATCCACATGGCCTTATGGTATTTTGCACTGCAAAATCCGCTGCATTCTACTATAACTCCAGAGCGAGCACGGAAATTGCCAGGCCGTCTTCAAGAGCGAAGGACTCCGTTAGGTGAACTAAACTGGATCTTCACGGCCATTGCTGATACTATTGCATGGACGACTCTTCCACGTGATGTTTTCCGCAGGTTCTTCCGCCAAGATCTCATGGTCGCTGCGCTATTCCGGAATTTCCTTCTGGCCCAGCGAATCATGACCACTTTTGGATGCCATCCTGTATCTTACCCAGAGCTACCAGATACCCGCCAGCATCCACTCTGGAAGAGCTGGGACTTGGCCATTGATATGGCGCTATCTCAGCTGCCTATGTTAGAGGCTAGTGCGAAGGATGGCTTCGACTATGAGTATCAAAACTCATCGTTCTTCACAGAGCAGCTTACTGCTTTCCATGTCTACCTCACCCAGGGTGATGCCATGAAGCAAAAGCCACCAGAGCAGTTACCTGTCGTCCTTCAGGTTCTGCTAAGTCAAAACCATCGTGTACGGGCTCTCATTCTTCTTGGTCGCTTCCTCGATCTAGGACCATGGGCTGTGCAGCTTGCGCTCAGTATCGGTATCTTCCCGTACGTCTTGAAGCTGCTCCAGTCAACCGCAATGGAGCTACGTCCAGTCATGATTTTCATCTGGACTCGTCTATTGGCTGTTGACATATCTTGCCAGGGTGATCTTGTAAAAGATTCGTGCTACCAATACTTTGCTATCATCCTACAGCCCGATCAAGCCATCCCCGTCGCTGATTCGGACGAGCACAAGGCCATGTGTGCCTTCATTTTGGCCATGGTTTGCCGTGATTTCGAGCCCGGACAAAAGTCGTGTAACTCTTCTGACATCATACTGTCCTGCCTCGCTCATCTCGAAAGAACTACCAACCCTCTACTACGGCAATGGTGCTGCCTGTGTCTTAGTCAGCTTTGGCACTCATTGCCACAGGCCAAATGGCGCTGTATTCGTGAAAACGCTCTCGGCCGTCTTTCCCTTCTCATAAGGGACGGTACCTGTGAAGTGCGTGCTTCTATGCTTTATGCCATGACTACCTTCCTCGGAATTCCAGATATAACTCCAGAGGTCCAGAAGATCGAAGAGGGCCTAGCTTGGACTGTTCTTGGTATGCATAATGACGGAAGTCCAATGGTGCGCCGGGAATTGCTAGTGTTCCTCTCGACATTCGTGGTTCGATACCAAAACCATTTCCTAGTTGCCGCCTTTGAGCAGCTTCAAGAGGAAGATATCCTCGTCAAAAAGTCTAACAGCGACGAGGCTGGTGATTCCAAGATTGGCCTACACTATGCCATGCCTGCTGACCGACAGAAAGATGGTTCCATCAAGCCTAGTGCACGGGGTCTTGCCTACAACACCATTTTCGCTGCCATGTGGAAGGTTGCTTTGCTCATGACCGTTGACCCTCATCCCGAGGTCCAAAAGGAGGCAACGATTGTAGTAGACTACGTCATCAGTGCTCTTCTGCAGACCAAACTTGAGCCAAATGTTCGCTCTCTTCTACAGGAGTTCCATCGGAAGGCTGCAATGCAAGCTGCTCGTCACACACCGCGGTCAAGCTTCATTAATAATTCTGCCTCTAGTCCTTCGAACGCACTCATGTCGTCTCCCGGGTTGCTTCGCCGTACCGCTAGCATGCTTTTCCCATTGACTTCTCTCTTCAGTGCTGAGGAAAAGCCAGCGGCACCTCCGGCGCCTCATGCCTCGCCAATAAGCCAAACACACCGTGCTAGCTCTATGCGTAACCTTCCTGTAGATGTTGCGGCTGCCACTGTTGCCGACGAAAACAACGAAGGCCATGCCCAGGCTCACTACCATATCGCCGATGAGCCGGTCTCGGGCTTGTTTAAAGAACGCGACAATACCAAACCACCAACTCTTCCTCTACGAAGCACCATCTTGGATTGGTCCATCGAGCACTTCCGTGAACCTCAGATGACTCCTGTTGAGTCTGATGAACCTGGTAGCACAGACTATAACGAGCGCCTCTGGAGAAAATCTCGCAACGAGGGCATCCTTAAGAAGACGCAGCCGCTCAAGTCCTTTGCTGGCAGTCATAAATGGAACAACCAACTTGGTATGCTCAATAACAACACACAGCCAGTCAAGATGACCTTTCATCAATACGAAGATCATCTTGCTGTTGCAGATGACGGAAACACCGTTACTGTATGGGACTGGAAGAAGCAGGGCGTCCTAAGTAGGTTTTCCAACGGCAATCCACCAGGTTCCAAGATACGCAACCTCAGATTCATCAACGAAGATGACCAAGCCCTATTGATGTTAGGCTCTTCGGACGGTGTGATCCGTATCTACCGTAGTTACGAAATCGAGCGCAATGTCGTTCTGGCCACTGCATGGAGGGCCTTGACCGACATGGTTCCAAGCAATGTCAACTCTGGCATGGCTGTTGATTGGCAACAGGTCAGTGGTCGTGTTTTAGCCGCTGGTGATGTCCGCGTCATCCGTGCCTGGGATGCTAACAAGGAGATGTGCACGATGGATATTCCTGCACGATCTGGCTCTTGTGTGACGTCTCTCACCTCAGACCAAATGACGGGTAACACCTTCGTTGCTGGCTTTGGTGATGGCGCCGTACGTGTATACGATCTTCGTGTCAAGCCCCAGGATAGCATGGTCAAGAAGTGGCGTGATGAGGCTGATCGCCAATGGGTTATGAGCGTCCATATGCAGAGAGGTGGACAACGCGAGCTTTTGAGTGCAAGTAGAAATGGAAAGGTCCGTCTATGGGATATCCGTGTTGATAAGCCGTTACATACCTTCCAGACAACCCGTGAAACTCTCCGAACTGCTAGTCTTCACGAACATCTTCCTGTCTTTGCAGTGTAAGTTTCATGTCTTCTCTTCCTTGTTTCTTAGTTATACACACAATGCTAACACCTGAATTTTAGTGGTACATCATCTCATACTGTCAAGGTGTTCAATTTGGATGGTCAAGAACTTTCTCGTATCGAGCCATATTCTAGCTTCCTTCAGCAGACACGCAGCACTGCTGTATCAGCTACCGATTTCCATCCTCACAAGCCCGTTCTTGCTGCTTCTGCCTGGGGAGACTCTCACATCAACTTGTACACTTGCGAAAACCAGGAATCTGAATCTCATGTGTAGAGCACTGGGTATCTAGATTCGTTTCGTCGAGTAGGCCCATCCACAGGGCCAACAATAGACTCGAGTCGCGGTGCTTCTAGCGTCTTTGGGGAACGCCGAGGAGGATATGGAAGCCAGAGGATAACTCGAAGGGAAAGAAGAAACGGTGGTGCGTCTACACCTCATATCACGGATCTATGGCTTCCAGTAAATAATGTTGCCGGCAACAGTCAACAGGAAAATGCTCGTCGTGTACCGCCTTCTTTACAGCGAAACCTTACGGAACCAGCTTGGTCATGATATCTTTTATTCTCATCATCACTTTCGAAATACCCTTGGATCTTGTCTTTTCCCGTCCTATACAACCTAGGTTATACATTTTCAACACTATCTCACCTCCAACGCCGATTTTCTCCACGTTCTTTTTTTTGTGGGATCGTTACTATCTTAATTCTCGTTAGATCCTTGTGGTTAGGTCATTGGGTGTTTTTCGTTCTACTTCCTCGATATTTTGATGTTCTCAGGCGTTTTTTTTTTGGATCTGTACCCTTCCCTTTTCATATCTCGTGATGATGCCCGATATTTTATACTTTCTTTTGGGCGGTTTCTTGGTGGTATCACTATGCTTTTTTCTTTTCACCTATTGCATCTCATAGGCTTGATGTAGGAGTTTCATCTCTTAATTTCTTCGTCTAGGCTACGTCATTAACTCACCGTATTAATATGATTGACTTCTTTCCTACATTGTACAGGTATATTAATATCAGGCTTACGTGTTACATCTTCTTGTTGAATAGTGATGCTTTGATATATGATGTATATGATGTATATGATATATATTACATGTTTTCTTATGTTGTTTTAGTCCTCTATTTTTCATTGTTTTCTTGTTTCTTGTAGACAGATTTATGATCGAGAAATAATTAACGTTCGTCTAGTTTTAATGCCTATTGACATATTTACGTAGTTTTTAACACGTACATATGTATATTAGACAATAATGCTAGGCCTTAGGGTTAGCTCCACAAACCTGTGTTTTGATAGTTACCAACAACGTAAAAAAAACTCAACATGTAGTTATTATGCTTAACATTAAATAACATGTCATTTTGATTGAAACCCTACGTCTTATCTATATGTCATGAGTAATTAACATTCCGGAACACAAGAATGTAGTTCAAGTCATTATATGTATAATGTCCTCGAAGCCTGTGTAGCGGTAAGTAGTATAAGTGATACTAATAGTGCTTGTATGTATACCTATGATTCCAAACAACTTTGTAACTGAATTATCAAAGAGTACATGCAGTAACATAGGCAATGCTAAGACATTGGGGATTACTTGAAATTGAAAGATAAATTACACTTGATATACTATTTCTAACATGGAATCTTAGATACGTATTTCGTCTAACCACAAATCAGTCATAATAAATCAACCACTCATGGTCTCTAAAGGAGCAAAGAAAACAAACAATAAAACGCCGAAAAATGATAATGGGAAGACAACAAAATAAACAACAGGAATACAAAAAGCAAGACAACGCTAGAGAAACATTTGACGGAGACTGTATGATATGAACAATGTGAAAAAGGGATAACAAGTAAAAAATAACAGGCAAGGGGGAAAAAAGATTGCAAAAAAAAAAAGATATGAAGGAGCAAGGGCTGCTATGCTCAGAACCAAAACTCAAAAGCTCAACAATGACAAACTGCAAAATGCAGTTGTCTACATATGCCGGAGTTCGGTAAAAACCGCTGCCGATGCAATGCTAAGAAACATGCTAACTAAAAGAAATAAAATATATCAGGAAGGAAAATAAGAGGAGCACAACATAATGGCCGGCAAATTCGGTTTTACTCTCGCCGTTCTTTTTTCACCATGAAGAATCATCGTTGTCTGGAATCATGAAGATCCGCGGCATGATACCAAGAAATGCGTATCTAGGACAGAATAGACCAGATCTAGCGAAGTAAGAACAGACAGACCATCTTTTACACTGTCTCCTGCTGCTTGCGCTTCTTCTCGCCCATCTCGTGGCTTTCAGCCTCGCTAGACTCAACATCACGGCTCATATCCTGTCTTGGGGGACCACCGGCGCCGGGAGGGCCATTGGGTCTCGCCTTCTTGATGTCCTTCCACTGCATGAATAGGGCGCTAACGAAGCAAGCAACACACAGCATGGAACCAGCAAAGAAGACACGTGTTAGGGCATAGTTGTACGCCTTCGTAACCTGGCCACGGTATTCCTCAGGCACCATGTCATGCAAGCTGGTGGCACCCTCACCAACGGCGATCTTACCGTCAATGCCGGGAATGCCCTTTAGCTTAGATCCGAGAAGGTTGCTCAGAAGAGACTGGCCGACAGATACGAAGATGGCGGCACCGAGTTGTTGCGAGAAGAAGCTAATGGCAATGCCGGTAGACACATCTTCGCGCGGCATCACAGTTTGCACGGCTAGGTTGACAACTTGCATACCGAAACCTAGACCGAAGCCAGTAAGGAACTCGTAGGCAATCCAGTGTCGGCTAGGGATATCAGGCTCAAAGGTGCTTAGGAGACCTTCACCAACAGCCATGATGATGGGGCATAGCAACATAGATGGAACATAGTAGCCAAGCTTTTGAGTAGCGATACCAGAAATGATACTGGATGCGATGATGGAGGCCACCAGAGGAATCGTGTTGATACCGGACTGAATGGCACTTACACCCTTGACGGTTTGGACTTAATAATGACATGTTAGCTTATCTTAGTTCTAGTTGTAAAGTTAGAAGTTTGAACTTACACCATAGCGGCACATAGTAAATAGCCATCATCATGCCACCAGCGAGGAACAACATGAAGAATGAACCAGCCAGCATAGATCTTTGGCTGATGACTCTAATTGGCACGGTAGCTGTTTTAGGCATGACGATCTGGACGATGCAAAAGGCAATAAAAGCGGCAGCGAAGATCACCAGAAGTACAATGATACGCCAGTCGCTCCACTGGTACAACGAACCACCCCATTGCAGCGCAAGTAGCAGACACACGATAGAGGGAACAAAGAAGAAAGTACCAATGGGATCCAGACGCATCACATGTTGCCACAAGGGCAGGTGCGCATTACCAGTGTGCTTGTTATCTAAAAGAATAAGCAGCAGCAAGAAGGCGATACCACCAATGGGCAAGTTGATCCAGAAGCACCATCTAAATAGGAACAAGGTTAGCTTGAAGTTCAGTCTTGTGTCTTTCTTGTGAGACAAAGAAAGGTGAAGGTTGGGATATCGGATATCGAGTGGTTTGAAGGGAGAAATCATATAATAGACTCAAAAAGGGAAATAAAGGGAAGAATATTTAGGTTCAGGAGTTAACATACCTCCAAGACAGGGCCTCAGTGAAGGCACCACCAACAAGAGGGCCAATCACGGATGAAAGACCAAAGACCATGCCAAATGCCGACTGGAACATGGGGCGCTTGGGCAGCGGGACCATGGGAATCATGACTTGCATCGAGCCCGAGAAGATACCAGCAGAACCAATGCCAGCAATAGCACGACCAACGATGAAGACGATGGAGCTTGGAGCAGCACCGCATATGGTAGAGCCAGCCTCAAATACAAAGATGTTCAGTAGATAGGTCCTATATAGATGATAGTTTATGTTAATCTTAATGAATTAGATAAGATGAAGTGTCTCAAAATATGAGAGAATGTGGCAATGTTCTCTCTATCTGGGGATGGGTAATATGATTTGTTCTCTGTACCACGCCCTATCTCTTCTACGCTATGATAGAAGGATATAGCAAATACAAGTGATAAAAGGAAAAGATTGGAATAAGACATGAGATTGCAGACAGGGTAGCACAGGCACTGTAGCTGTATGAACTCACCATTTAACGTTGTAGAACTTGTAGATACGGCCAAACAACAACTGAGATGCAGCCGTAGTCAACATGTAAGCTGAACCGTACCAACCGATATCGCCCAAGCTATTGAACTCGTCACTAATGCTTGCAGTGGCGGTCGACAGAATCGTGCGGTCTAGGGCAACCAAGAAGATGGCAACAAAGTTTGAGATCATGATCAACCAGAAGCGCACTGACTTAGGCTTGAAGTACTTGTCGCTCTCATCGGGCGGGCCAAAGCCGGGGCCTGGGGGACCGCCAGGTGGCCGGTTTGGTGGGCCACCGGTGAGAGGATTGTCAGTGTGTGAGGCTTGTCTACTGACAGCAGCAGACATCATGGGCCCGTCAACAACTTTGCCGTCCACAATCTTAGGACCAGCCGCATCGTCGGTGCTATAGTAGCTGGCGGCAATGGTTGGCGCGGTGGAGTAACGCTCGTTGGAGGCATCCACGCCTGGTGATAGCTGGTATTGCTGGGAAATATGACGCTGAGAATGGCGCTGTGGTTGCTGTTCCTGTGTCTGGTATTGATCCTGGGGCGGTGACTGAGGCTGCAGCTGTGACTGCTGCTGCTGCTGAGGCTGGACTTGGGCCTGTAATGGTGACGGCTGACGCGAGTTTCGCTGTTGCGGGCTCTGCTGATCAGACTGCTGGGCACCGAGACTAAGGTTGCTACGGGTCTGCATAGGAGTATCCTGTAGAGCAGTCCGGAAGCTGTTGTCACTTGGCATGCGCTCAACTTGTAGATTGGCGAGATGCGGCGAACTGGCAGCAAGAGTGCTTCCAGTCATGGAAGTTGGGTTGTGTTGATACGCCATGTTGTATCGAATGATGGACGACTAGATGATATTAGTATGTGGGAAGATTAGAGAAACGTAAAGGACAATATTAAAAACGATGTAAGGTATTGTGTAAGAACGAAGTCAAGCATAAGACAAACGAATGAAGAAGCAAGGTGGTTGAAAAGTCAAGAACAAGACGGCAACTGCTATATGCTGGCAACCGAGGAACGGATGGGTAGCGAAGGCAAATTAGGCAATTGCTATAAGATCCAAGTCTACCGCCAGTCCGGGAGTTATACCAAGACTGAAGAAGAAAGAGAGGAAAAGGAAGAGAAGAAAAGAAGGAGACTGAATCAGAACCAGAAATCAAGGAGGCGGCCGAGTCAGGCTATATATGGAATGGAGACAGCCTGAAAAAAAACAAGAGATAGAGGCGGGATGTAGAAAGGGTGGGCTCTGTTAATCCAGTAGCAGTAAGGCGGATGGATGGATCGGTGTGTGTATGTGGATTGGAATACGATGTGCGGCTGACTTATAAGACTTACTTGCGACTGATGCAGACTAATGCGCAGCTCAGCTTATGAGGTGCTTAAAAAACCGCAGCCAGTAACAAGTACAGAGGGTGTTCTGATGGAAGGTCATAACCAGCAGTTCCAGGGCACAAGAACGCTCTTTAGACGGTCCGACTCTCTCTCTTTTACGTTCTAGACATATGGAAATGCTAGGGGGTGGCCGACGGGCAGATGCGAGATTAGGCTTTAAGATGCACTGGAGTCCCGACGCTGGCAGAGATGGAGACATCGAATAAGTAGAGAAGGCACTTGCGCTGTCCCCAATAGTGCGAGTTGTAAGTGTGGGGTGCCAGACTGGCCGGCCGTAATATGCGGTGCTACAAGCGAGGCCATGGTGTATGATAAGCCCGATAGTGTGTATGAGTTTATACCATATGTGCAGACCAGAAGTACTTTGCATAGAAAGGCATTGCCAGATGGCAGAGACCACCCCCTTGTAGCAGGGTAGAAAGATCAAAGTGTGCGTCCGGAAACAGAAGACTAGAGGGGAAAACATTGGTGTTTGGTAGGACTTACACAAGAAAGGGTACGGACAGAATGGCAACTTCGAAGATGCTCCAGAACCAATATTGCAGCTCCTGGAAGAAATGACTGTCTCGCTGCCAATATTAGAAGACAAACGATGGCCACTAGACACACTAGCAAAGTAAGACGTCCAAGGACAACGAGAACAAGGAAAAGTCTGGCGTGGTGTTTCTGAAGGGGGGGGGGTCGGCGGGTTCCTGGATCAAGACGACTTGACGCTGGTTTGTTGTTCTTAGACGAGGGGCAACAGCGTACTTTTCTGGTTGGCGATCGTGTATTAGAAGTCTCACTTTATACAGAAGACCGTATCAGGAAAGGAAGAAGGAGAAAGGGTGGTGAGCGGGAAAACAGAGATGAGTAGGAAGTGTCGTTTTGGCTAGATATTTATGGATAAGGACTTGGGCTAGGTTGTGATGATGATAGACTGCTTTGCTGAATACACTACAAGGCTTCGCCGCAGCCAAGAATCAGCGGATTTAAATCACAAAATAAACAATATTAAAGAATGTGCCGAGTGGGAAAACAAACGCATGATGATGCTATGCGAATTGACAACGCCTTACACGGGCGTTCGTTCGTTTTGCCGGGGACATATGTTTATTGTGTATGATTACTATCATATATATGAAGTATAATATATTGATTTAACCGTATTAAACTATAGAACGGGTGATCGGAGAATCTGGGCCGCCGCTAGTCTGAAAATATAAATCAGGATTTATAAAGTTGAATGTATTTTTGTATTTTTAAAACAAAAACAAAAACAAAATATTACTATAAAGCTTTCGGTGCCCAAAGGGAGAAGGGGCGTACTTTAGTCGATGTGCTGGAGACTGCAGATCAACCTTGCTCTATTGAATTGATAATAATGACCTACCATGTCTTTTCCTTCTGCTTTTTCCCTTCTTTTCTTTGCAAGTATACGAGCCTTGGTCTAGTCCGGCCCTATTTGAGAGCCATTTATCTAACTTTCTCTTTCCTTGTATTGCCACTGGGGAGAAAACGCTGTATATCTGTATAATTGTATACACATACGATTTCGTATGCATGGCGTCGTCAATGTTTCTCGGTTCATGCATATCTCAGTTTCTGGGTCTAACGATAACTGCTCTGCTGGATCTTTTTGATTCCTCGTGACTGAGGAACAAATAAGCACAGCCAGTACGTGAGATGTGGGATCTAAAAAGAGATATAAATAGAGACATGGTCGACGATGGTAACTGTAATATGAGCTATCTATAACTACTGCTACTCGTGAACACAAGTATATATAATTACACATGGACTCTGATGGTAAGCATCTGACCGCCTGCAGTGTACAACTACAACGTTTGTTTTGCTAGGCTGGCTCCGTTAAAGACTGGGATTCAGCAGAATAAAGATGCCGGCTCGGCTAACCTTTTGAGTATTCTATCTGCCTTGTAGAACTCGACTTGTCCATGCCAACTTCAGCTTTCCGCTTATCTTTCCTTTGCTATCTGCCTCTGTCTCTCTATTTCCGTCTTGTTCTCACCGCACATAGCCTTCCTCTCTTAACCAACAAGAAAGAAAGAAAAAAAAGTCTTGTACCGACAGGCAGGGGGATAGGAGCAGAAGTACCAAAAGAATAAAACGTGCCAGTTGTCCGTTATTCCCTCTCTGCCTGCTTGGATGTAGCTACAGATACAGATACATATCTCTAATAGTTTGCAACTGCTGTCATTGTCAGCCTCTGCTTTTGCATATTGCAGCACGAGGCTTCTCCAGAAAAGGCAGCGATTTCCATACAGCAAGATGTCGTACAATATGCCTCTTTGTTTTTTCTCAAAGACTCAATATTAATGTTTTAATATCCTATAACTATTCCGCAGTATTTGAGAAACATCGGTGAATCGGCCGTCTTAAACCACCGATCTTCTTGTATTTATGGTGTTAGTGTTGATATTCATAAAGATGTACAAAAGATCCATATATGGCTGCATGATATAGAATATATTGCCGATGTCATAGCCACGGCAAATTTGGGTTGTCGCTTTTTGACAGGCAGGAAACGCCATTTGTTTTTCTAAAATCGAAACAAATGTTTCTTCACTTACTTTTATAGTAACGGTGATGGGACAGCCAGAAAAGGATAATCTCAAAAAAAAAAAAAAAAAGCAAGCTCTATCAAAGTCCGGTTGTCCCAATATTGCCTCCGACCAAGTCAGCAAGGCCTGCAATCAGCAGGCCATCCATTACTTAAAACTTTAGACCTTGGATTTACCTTGCTAGATCTTGATACATACATCTAAACCCAGTTTTTCTTGGCTTCATTCACTCCTGATAAGACTTTCTAGTTGCAATAAAACAAAAAAGAAAAAGAAATCAAAGTCTATCCGTAGTTTTCCACCGTGACTGACAAACTATACGAGCAAGCACATAATGAATAGTTCAGCCAATATATCCTCAGCCAGCCGTTCTTTCTCTCTCTCTCTCTCTCTCTGTATCTCACCTGCATGTAAAATATACAGATAGCTGTAAGCAATGTGTGGGTTGGTTGTACATGGATTTGACCATAATCCCCGATGGGGAAATCCGGACGGCTGCAACGCTAACAGGGAAGATACTGGGTTTTGTTTTTGCATGTTCTTTTTTTATGTATGCCAACTAGTAACCGATCAACTAACTATTACTGACACTGCCAGCATTTTGCACAACATGCCGACCTTTGAGATCCAGCCTCAATGGCGTTATGCCCGTCTAAATTCCCTGCACAAATAAAGATAAGAGAAGATGAAGATAAACATACACTACCGGCCTTTCCAGTCCAAATATAGATAAAAGTACATTAGTATACAGCTAGAAACGCAGACTAGTTTATACCATTCATCAAAACATACACTAATCACCCATTTTCTCCAGTGATAACTCCGTAATTCTTCCTTGCCTTTCTTCTCTTGGCCTATGGAAACTTGCTCTTCGCCCCATATAGAGATATCTTTGTATTTGTAGACATATATCTTAACAAGCGAGTAGCTAGCCAAGCCCGAAATCTTCAGATGGCCGGAGCATCGTATTTACAGGCCAAGAAATCAGGAAGAGTCAGCCTTGATTTTGCCAATGCCCAACCTGATATCCTCATGAATTGCTGATTTTGTTGCTTCAACCTGTTGCTAGATGTAGTCTATTAAAATATGTAGAAGTGGTGGTAATTATAGTCCTCCGAGCTCCGATATCTTGTCAGTCCCTAGCTCGAGCCAAGGCTACATCGCTTAACCTCTTTTAACCACAACTTTCTTACATACATATGTACACATGTACATTGCATGCAGAGTACAGATATATCCGGCGACCAGAGATTCCGCCGTCACTGTCACCGTTTGTGTCGTAGAAAACCCAACAAATCACGCAACATGCTCAAGTAAGACTCTCTCCAAGGTTTTTTTTGGCTGCCAAATCCAGCTCTTGAGCCTGCCAGCATTCCTGCAACTGCTTAAACGAGCCCACCGTTATGTCTTTGCCCTCCTTTCCAGGCGGATCAATAGCACACACCACCGGCGTCAGCTGCACATCATACGCACTTTGTCCCCTCTCTCCTTCCTCTCCTCTGCTCTCAGGTCCGTAGTTCTGTCGGTCATCTGACGGGCCACACCCTTCGGCGCCGTAGACGCATGCAAAGCTCGGATACGCAAAAGCCAGACCCTCATGGCCGCGAATTGCAAAGTCAAATTCACGGGTCTGCCATCCTTCATATGGCTGTTTACGTCCGCGCAGCATAGTATCGTCAAACTGCGTCAGTGGGACACTGACTGCCATGTATTCCTTGTCGTAGACGAGATACAGACGTCCTAGATACCCGGAGATCGCTGCTAGGTCCGGCCGGGTCCTGGGGGGGTACACTGTGCCGCGGAGGTGGATGCTGCCGCGGTCAGCCGTGAGGTCGAAAGCGAACACGGCCGCATCCGATTGCCGTCCAGCAAGAATACGCGGTGTGTGCGTGTCTGGGGCGATGTAGAAGGCTAGGGATTCCAAGCCCGCATTGCCATTCGGCGTCGGTTCGGAAGTAGAGTCGGTGTCCTTCATGTAAGAGTCGACATTGTATTTGTGTTGTACGGCACCCGAGGTCACGTTGAAAGCGAGAATCGTGGCCGGCGATTCGACGCCCAAGTACACAATCTCCGAGAACTCGTGGTCAACGGCACAGCCCTCCAAGTCAATGTCTTCGCCGACTTGCCACACATACACGTCGTTGTAGAGGTTTGTTCCGTCTTGTTCATCCGAAGATACCGGTAGCTGGGAAGTCGCATCGGTGAGCTGTTCACCCAGGACCTTCTGGTTCATATCGTGCTTTTGGGATTCAGATCTCGTAGCCGAGTCTGTAGCTTCATCGGAATCTGCTTTTTCATCAAGATAGTGTCCTGGAATTGCAGCAAGTCGCCCGTTGTCGTCGACGATATACAGTGTCTGTGAGTCTGCATCCCACGAGGCATCGCTAGGCTCGAAGCCCTTTTCCGGGATGACATCATAGATGCTGTGGGATCGGCACTTTTCATCCATCTTCTTCTTCTTCTTTTTCTTCTTGTCGGTCTTGCCGTACTTGTACTGTGTCCATTCGCCGGCTTTAGGCTGAGCTATATCGCGAGATATGTGTTTTGATGAGCCAAGGTCGAGCGACTCAAGACTCGGCATCGAATCGGCCAAATTTCCTTTGCCCACCGAGCTACCTTTTGTAGTCGGGGATCCGACGGCCATCCCGCTTAAGAAAGCAACGGCACATGAGTAGATATGTTGAGTGCGCATAGTTGAGGATAACAATGTCATAAGATCACCAGATTTGAACAACATAAGGTGAAGGAACCGAGATCTTCATCGTGGATTTCATCGTGGGTCTTATAACGGCTTCCCCCGCGCTAAAAGAAGCCGTCTATACCCTAAAACGGCATCTATTTAGGTAAGTATCCGCCGCATTCAGGTTTCCGGATGTTGTTGAGGTCGTACGAGGCCGTCACCCTAGCCTCGATCCGGCATCACGAGGGTCTACGAGTAGGGTATATAAACCCTAAGTTTTAAATTTCTAGTTATGGAGCTGCTCAAGCTACATTAGCGCATTTCCTGATTTAGCTCACTTGGGACAGCCAAAACTCCAACAAAGACCTTTGTTGGACACCGCAACTCCCTTATCTATGAGTTAAATGAAAAGGTTAGTTAGGAACTCCTACGCATGGCCAAGTCTTCCTTCATGCCGGTTTAGGGCCGTCTTTAGTCTGTTGATGTGCGGAAATTGTTGAGAGCTAGACTGCTGCTGCGGCGATATTTGCCCTAATTATTGCGTATTATGCTGTTTTACTTCGGGGTTCAGTACGTTTGCTTTGTAGGCAAGGCATTTGTAAAGCATTGATTTTTTATCTACATAGGCGAAGAATCTACGGGTGTGGAATCTTTGCAAATAGCCGGAGTCCGTATAAATTGCGCACAAGGGCTTAAAGGGGATGACAAGGCGGTGGTACTTGGAGCTTGAGCTGGAACTGATTTTGCGGGAGTTACTACGCTACGTTGTTCAAAACCAAGTCCCACCTATATGTGAAATAATGTGCTTATGCTGTTGGTAACAGATATACACTCTTGAGATGTACACATGCTGATAGAAGGTGGACAGATGAGTTATGTCACAAACCTGTTAACTGTTGACCTGATACATATATGGAAAAAAATTAGAAGCAGGCCTGTCTGTCATGTCATGGCCAAGAAAACGGCAGACAGTTACCCGGAAAAGAGGGGGAAAGACTAAAAGGAGCCATGGAGAATACGGTTTGTAGTAGTAGAGAGGTACTAATATACATATACATAGATACATATATAGAGGGGCTCGAGAGGACGCATATATCTGTAGGAAGACAACAGGAACGAAGTGGACAACATGCAGAAGTTGGGCGGGGGAAAACTGAAAGCTGGCAGAGCTAGTGCTGTGCCATGACAAAACAAAAAACAAAAAAACGCAAAATACAGATATGTTGGCCAGCTAGTAGTAGACAATAGATTAGCAATACAGGATTAGGCGTATTATGTACTTCTCTAGAAACTGAGAGAGGAAACAGCGCGAGGAAGGACACGAAAGATAAGACCAGAAGAGGAGAAAGAGGAAGCGCAAAATCAATAGCAGAATAGCAGAGAGACAACAAAGAATAGCCATAATCTAGTGGATGAAGAATCAGTGCCGCACCAATTCTATGCACAGGAACACCCAGCTAGAGCTAGTCTGGAAATAGACGAGTCTAGTCTAGTCGACGTGCTGCTGAGGCTGTTTTGTTAGCGATCCGCCAGGAGTGCTTGGTGCGGTGTAGTACGGTGTGCTACGGTGAGGTTGCGGAATGTGGGTTGTAGTGGTTGTGGTGCCTGTAGTGTCTCCTGGGACACGCTTCTCGATAGGTGTAGAAAGAGTCAATTTCTTTTTTTTTCGTTCGTTGCCGGCCTGTTGGCTAGAAATGGGGAGCAGCCCGCTGTGAGCACATCCGTGCAGTATAGGGCTCTACAGATTATTCCATAGCCCGATATTTACTTGACGTTAGACTTAACTCAAGACTTACCATAGTTCTCTAGAAGTTGTATTGGTAGACAGGGCAAAGTCGAAACGAAGAGTCAGAGACACTACTACTACTGCAACTACATATATATGTACTTATACAACTAGACTGACTGCCAACGACAAGGGGATGCTTGGCCTTGGCTCAAGGAATGTTGAGGGAAGTCCCGCCAGGGCTGGAACTAGGCTACAGTCAGGATGAATCTTGATCGAAAACTTGCAATCGCGCTAAGCGATAAGTCAGAAGAAGCCAGGCGTAACTTGTGGAAACATAAGCTGCCTTCGACTATATCTGTGCTTATACTAATAAGATGCATATGATGTATTTGTATAGCAAGCAAGAACCGAGGATCAGTGCAAGAGAGCCAAGAAAATGCCAAGCTACCAATACAACTATTTGTAAGCTAGAAATTACATGACGAGCGTTGTAGAGGAATGTGGGATGTTTAGTCGGATAGCCGGTAAAATCTACAAGCAAATCGCAGATTATAATGTAAAATGCACTACCAAGACAACAAAATGAGGCGGGTCAACATGCAGGCCGTGTCGCTACTATGCTAGAGCCTTTTAGCTAGAGTTAGTCTGTCTGACAATCAAGAGCGGTGGCTAGTCAGAGCTTTGATCTGCTGTTTTCTTGGTAGTAGTGGCAGTCTACTAGGTGGTAGTCTGGGTGGCAGGTAGTGTTGGCCACAGTGCTGGTTGTAGTGTTGGTCGCAGTCTTGGTCACCTCAAAGGCTAGGCTATTCTGTGATAGTCACAACGACACATGGAGCAGTTAGCTCATGGCATTTTCTGATAAACGACATACATACATATGTATTTATATATGTACGTATATGTATGTGTATACAGATACACTAGTAGGTAATCAGTTATGAAGATATCTAGTTGTAGTAGCACCTGCAGTGGCTCCGGCCTCTGGGCTCTGGTCGCTGATCTAGGGTGTCAATCTGGTGGTGTTTGGTCACATTTTCGCAGGCTCAGAGTTGCAAGCTCGCGTGTAATGTGAAGGATTGTTAATGGAGGACGACGAGGAGAACGGCAAAAGAAAAGTAGAGAGAGAAGGGGAACGAGGAGGAAGAGGAGGAGAGGAGGAGTAGGAGCACCAGGACGGATTGGGGACAAGACACTCTGGGTGGTGCTGAGAAGGGCCTCTGTTTCTTGGCCTGCTGGCACAATAAACATATTACAACTACAACTAGCAGTCATTGCAGTTGAATTGAAATCGTGGCCGATGTCGTGGCCATAGTCGCAGCCATGGCGGTCGGGACGACTCGAGACGAGAGATGATAGAATGCCACGAGGACTCTCGAAAAAGAGGTCAGCTAGCCTATAGAAGCCAGATCAGATTAGCTAGCATTATGACGTGAACAGGCTAAGACCAAAAGCTTAAAACACCCTGAAAAAAAAAAAAAAAACAAGCTAGGGTGTAGTGTATATGTAGAGGCGGAGAAAAGAAGCTCGGCCGCAAAAACGCAATATCGTGATGTTATTCTCCGCGGCGCCGGTGCTGGAATTAGCAGGCACGACGTTTTGGGGCTATTTTGTTGGAGGATAGAGAGAGAAGAAGACAAGAAAGAGGAAGGGGGGAAGAAATAGGAAGAGAAAAAGAGGGAAAAAGCACAAGAAAATAAAGAATTGTATTAGTATTTGAGATTTAGCCAGCAGGAGCAGGCAAACGGACGTGGATCTGGTAGTTGTTGGTTTTTCCGCTCCGTCCACCTCAAAAGGGGAGTACTTGCCCGATTCCCTGATTGATCTCCTGCCGCCCACGAAACAGCAACGAGCAGCGAACTGCAGTTGTTTGTCAATTAATTAGCCCATAGCCAACCCTCACCATCATATCTGTAAAAACTTCAGAGCATCTATTCATCGGCGACCGGGCCTTGTTTTTCTACTTCTGCATCAAGCGCAATTTGCCCACAAGCGCAGTCAGATCGAACAAACGAACGAACCTAGACGGCAGCTACCTATTTCTACGTTTGTCTCTTTCCCCAGATCTTGTCACTTTCTCCTATGCCAGGCCTGGCAGACACACCGCAGCTTCTGTTTTTGACGTGAGTTCCTTCCCAGCTTCACGCTGGCTCTGGCTCTGGCCTTCTTCTTTTCTCTTCTTCCTTTTCTTCTCTAGCTTTTTTTCTTTTTTTCTTCTACACTCATTACCGACAATCAACCAAATACAGTTCACCAACTTTCAGCGAGGAAGGCAGTCCAAGTTTGGCTATCTTACCATCTGCTACCTCAGTTGCATCTGCCGGCTGTTTCTAGGGCACGAGAAAAGTAGCAAAAAAAAAAGATCTAAGCAGGTGCTAACGAACGGACTTTTTTGTCGAAACGGCAGTCAGGCTAGTGAAAAACAGTAATTAAAAAAAGAGAAAAAAAAAAGCATCAACTAAAACCCGCTGTTCACTGTAGTGATTCGATCCTAACGCTACGATCGACCTCCCCTCTCTCTTTTTTCGTACTGCGCAGCCATTTGCTCTCATTCTGCCCTTCTAAGCTCCAGATCGAACTATTTGACCCAGTAGTCAGGCCAGCCTTTTCATCTACCGGTTCTCTGGCCATCTCTCTGGCGCCTCTGACTCTCGCCGTCCTTTGCGCCGCTTAATCCAGCTATCACTTCATCCCATCGTATTGTATCCTTCTCAGACCAGACGCTCGGAGTCGGAAGCTCACGTGAGTCCCGAAACACCGCACTCAAGGATACATACCGAGCCAGCCTTGAGAGCCCATTGGTTTTATGCAGCAAAGCCTGCACTTAAATACAATAAACACGCTACTTTTAAGCCAAATAGTCTGTCCGCTTCTGCACGCTTGCTGCTTACCTGTGCCCTCAGCCCTGCTCACCCTCTCTCCCACTCTCTCTTCCTCTCTCTTCCTCTCTCTTTCTCTCTCTGTGCCCTCGTCTACTGCCCGGCTAGCTGGTACTATAGACCAGGAGGCTGTTGCCCCCCGGCTCTGACAACGCATATCCACGGACCCGAGCACATACTAGGCTAGCCATCCTAAACACAGCTATTGCTGGCTGCTGCTACCACTACCGCTACCGAGCTGGCCCCATCGCCTGTCCCTATCAATCTTCTTTTTTCTGCCGCCATTATGCCCGATCGTGACCTGTCCGATGCTGCGCCGGAAGACCCGGCCTTGGCCTTCAAGCTCACCCGAGGCACATCGTGTGTCCTATGTCAGCAACGCAAAGTCCGCTGTGACAAAAATAAGCCATGTGCCAATTGCGTCAAGGCTGGCATTGAGTGCAAAGTCATCCCTCCCGCACCACCACGCCGTCGTAAGAAGCGTCTCCAGGAAAAGGACCTTGTAGAACGTCTTCGAAAATATGAGGCTCTTCTTCAGGACAATGGCATCAAGTTCGAGTCTATCGCCAGTGATTTGAAAATGGCTGATTCTACCGTTTCTGGGCCCAACGACGAGGGTGTTAATGATATCGATAACGACTTTGAAGGCCTCAAGGCGTCTGCTAGTCCTACTGGCATCAGTGCTAGTCCAGAGGCTGATGGCAGTGGGCGTAGAGGCTCACCTGGAATGTAAGTGTTTAACATGTCATGACAATATCTTGTCAAAAAATCAGTCTTAATGTTTCTTACACATTTATACATGCCATGATTCTAGCGGCCAAAACTCATGTCTTACTAACCACGACTCAAATTTATGCTTACCAGAACTACTGTCCAATGGTTTTCGTTCCACAGAGAGGTATGACCACACCCTATCCCATCCTCCAATCAGCAAACAGCAAGTATACCAGCGATGCTAACACCACATCATCAGTTCCTGGCTAGTGAAGAACTGGTCCGCGATTCTTCTGATGACGATGAGACTGAAGGCTCTCGCATCCACCGCACATATGACATGATGTATGAAAGCCAAGACAGCTTTCCTTTCTTAGTTGGTAGCTCGGAGAGCCCCGTAACCCATTTACACCCTCATCCATTCCAAATCTTCCAGTTATGGCAAGTTTATATCACCAACGTGAATCCTCTGCTACGTATATCCCATGCGCCAACAACTCAACAGCGCGTTATCGAGGCCAGTACTCAACTAGACACCGTCACCAAGGAGACCGAGGTTTTGATGTTCGCCATATATTTTGTCTCCATTAATTCAATGGATGACGAGGCCTGCATGAAGATATTCAGTCAACTACGACGGCCACTTCTCGTCAAATATCATAGCGCTTGCCAACAAGCGCTTATAAACGCCGGATTCATGCGGACTAGCGATGTCACTGTTCTACAAGCCTTCACATTATACCTTGTAAGTTTGATTTCTACACAAACATTCCATCATGTGTTTCGACAAAAAAGTCACTAACATATATCATCGTAGATCTCCGTCCGCCAGTTCATGGACCCCCGTCAGATTTACTGTCTCACGGGGATGGCTATTCGTATCGGCCATCGTCTTGGCCTACATCGTGATCCTGCAATATTTGGAATGACCCCTTTCGACGTTGAGATACGGCGTCGCCTCTGGTTTGCCTTAACTGTCTACGACCGTCGACTTGCCGAGATGGTCGGCTCAACAGTATCAGCTGTAGCGATTTCCGGGGACTGTAAACCCCCACTCAACATTAACGATGCTGACCTGCATATAGACGGCAAGGTAGCTCCTGCGCCACATATTGGGCCTAGCGAAATGATATTCGCACTATCACGATATGAGTTTGGTCTTGCTACTACAAGCAATTATCCACGACAGCCTGAAGTGCGTGATGCTCCATGGCTGCAAGAAAATGAACTCAATGAGGGTACAAGTTCACATACCCCACAGCTCAAAATGGAAGACAAATCATCGGCCATGCCGACAGTCACTCTGCCATTCCACGGGGGTTTGACTTGGACCTTGGATGGCTTTGCCCAACACATTGAACAGACATACATTCGTCATTGCGATCCCAAGATCCCGTTGCACTTTTTTACGACCACACTCGCGCGGCAAGCACTATGTAAGATGCGAGTAATAGCATTTCTCGTACGCATGAGTACTAGCCTGCGCCAGTCTGGTCCATCGAGCTCCCTCTGGTCTCAATCATCGCCGCTAAATGCGGTCGAACGTGAAACGTTGTTCTTAGAAGCTATACAAATGATCGAATACGACAATGTCATCCACGCAGCCGAGAGCTTGAAGTGTTACAAATGGTTCACATACATCCATTTCCCGATTCCGGCATACATGTTCCTAGTAGCAGAACTACGTCGGCGCACTTCGGGTGCCATGGTTGACCGAGCATGGGATGCCATCACAGAGAATCAGGACCACCGAGGGGCCTCCAACATGCTTCACAGTCCACTTCACAATGCTTTTGGTAATCTGTTCTGTAAAGCTTGGGATGCATACGACGCTGCTCAGCGTACACGTGGCGCCAAGCCACAGACTCCAGTATGGATCACAAGATTACGGCTTCACGTCGAGGCACGCAAGGCAGCCAAGGCAGCAGCGAAAGCCGGTGCAGCACCTGAGATGGCGGCATCAGCAGCGGCGGCACAGGCTAATGCTAACGCAGTGATGCCGTCTACTACAGAAGGTCTCGCTGTGTTTGAGATACCTATCAAGCCCGACCCTAGACTTTTGCCGCCGGGCAGTAGCATGATATCTGGTAGTGCAGTATCCAGCGCCAGCATTCCAGGACAGACACGCACGCATGATGCGGACTGGAACATCGCTATGAATGATTATCGGGACATGTCAGCATATAGCATGTACCCAAACCAGCCTCAGTAGCGAAAGGAGGTAGAACGAGAGATTGTATGATTCTATACGACATATAAGTACGAATGGGATGTTGGTTTGTTTATATTCACTGTTTGTTTTTCTTTTTTCTTTTCTTTTTTTGGTTTTCGTTGAAAACTGGGGTTCGAGGCGGAGTTTTGTTGGGTTTTCTTTCACGGGTCGCCATGTCTAGAGCGAGAGGAAGACGGAAATCTTAGATTGCATGAATAGGTATTATGTATTGCACGTGCGCATTTTATGAGTACCCGAAGCTTGATGTACTATGTTGATATATATATAACGACAGTCACTATACTAGCATTTATTTATATTTTTTCATCTGTTTATAATAGTGGTAGGGTTATAATGAATGATTGACATAGTAATATAGAATGCAGAGAACTGGCTTAGTTGGTATGTGAATGCAAATTCTATACACAACCGCATAAATGGTATCGTAGATGGGTACTAGTGATGAGTGATGTAATATGTAGTTACTATGTAATAGTCACTATGTAGTATATATATATGAAATGTAAAGATGATTATGATGTGTGAATGAAATGGGAAGTTGTTCGTGGTCTCGTGAGTAGCATATAAAAAGAATATAGGAGAAATCGAAGAGGATGGCATGGAAGAAGAGAAAACGAATCAGATAACAGAAAAGGCTTATATATATCCACAAAGCCAAATAGAGACAAAAAAGGGGGAAAGGCTGTGAGGTGAAAACAAAGCATATAAACGCCAATCTAAAGCAAATAGAAACGAAAGGAAAAGAAAAGGCGCCAGGCCGGCCTGTTATGTTGATGCTTGGAGAGAAAAGGAAGTAAAATGGCTGTTCGTAGATAATCGTGATGGAAACGGTTAAGGTTTCTGGTAGGGGGTGGTGGAGAAAAGGCAGGTTTGAAGAGGATATAAGAGGGAACGGAACTCGCTGAAAAGCGATACGGAGGTTGATAGAGAAGAGAATGAACGAAATATCGGTGTTTTGACTGGCTTCGCAATCAAGACTTGGGAGGAGACAGGAATAATGGGAGTTCCCTTCCTATCAGCCTATAGGTAATGTTCAATCTAGATCTGATAATATTTTTTAGATCAGATTAGAAGGCCAATATCATGATGGCGTCTCGTCTTCCATTGGTTTCTGTGCCCAGATCGACGACCACCACATATAGCCATGGACCTCATGATCAGCCAGCGTCATGCGGACTTTATCCATCAAGCGAGCCGCCTGCTCCTCATCGATGCCAAAATCTTCAGGCTGAGCCATGGCAGCAGGGAAGAAACCCTCTACTATATAATGCATATAAACGCCTAGTTCACGCTCTTTAAAAGCTTGTGGCCAGTCACCGATAGGAACCTTGCGGCGCTGTGCATGGATGTTGGTGAAGCCGGCGGCCTCTAGAAGTTTGGGGAGAGAGTCGACGACATCCAAGTCCCAGCCGTAGGTGCGGCCAAAGACTTGTGATATTAGGGCTATTAACTCATTCGGAGCGTAGTTTGGCGGTATTGTGTCGTCGTCGGAGACGATGGGCAGAATGCCATTTTGGAGTTCGAACCAGCCACCAGGTTTGAGGTTTCTATAGATGTCACTGTTAGTTTTACGTGAAGAAAGAAGAAGAGGAGAACATGGAGGACATACTTGAAGGCTGATTTGATAAATGCAGCGGGATTTCGCAGAGTCTGCACTACACATCGCGCATGAATGTAGTCTGAGTCGGCATAAAGCGCTGGCCATTCGGCTTCGAGATCGTCGACTCGCCAGGTGACGTTTGGTGGGTGATAATACGGCTGGACACAGGATAGATCGATGCCTGTTACACTTGCTGATGGGAACATGTCGCCCACTAAAACCATGGGGTTAGCCTTCTGTATCACTTGTGGCTGTTTCTTGTTCCTGCTTACTATCAGTCGCCCAGAGGCCGCTGCCCGTTCCCAGATCTAGGATCTTCTGGGGATATTCGCCAATAGGCGCTAAGAATATATGGCCGTCCAGGCGTTCTTTGACCATTATGTGCAGATACTCCTCACGGAACATTTCGACATCGTCGTTTGGCAATGGATATCTTCCTTCGATGAAGGCCTGAAAGCGCCTATATGTTGTACTGTTAGAGATGCTACATACTATTTAAGAATAGTGCAAATGGACGTACCGGCCTTGGCGAAATGTGTTAACTTCATGATCAGAATCTATAGATGTAAAGCCAGACGAAGTCATGGAACCGCCGTAGTCGGAAAGATCATCTCGAGCCATATCATCCGACGACGACATGGCCAAGATCTGGTTTTCGCAAATACGAGGAGCGTAGTTGGTTGAATGGGTCGAAAGGATAAAAAGAGATACGCAAAGTAAGAGTATCAATCGAACTGTATCGTCTTTAGCTAGCAAGAATTCTTGGTAGAAATGATAGAAGATTTCTAGAGACCACAATGTGCTATATTATCATATCGGCCGTGGCAAAGCTGCTCCAAGTCTATAAAATATTCCAACCACTACACTTTGCTGTGATCGAAGAAGCATATGTGAAGTTATGGGAGAAGTGCTTATTTTTCGCAGAGGTTTTAGAGGCGCTAAAGATCAACGGTGGAGGCTTGCGTATCTCAATATCGGAGCTGGTTTTTGTAGCGCTAAAAGAAGCCTTTGTAATAGTCTATTAGGTGACGATCCACACAGTATCGGTTGGACATCCAAATAATTTATATCGAGTTGAAAATAGAGGCGGACGGTGTGATGTTATATCATAGAACGTAGTCGGACTCGGGGAAGATGAGATAAATGACTTTCTATCGTAAATTCGAGACAGAAAGGCAAAAAGTCGAATTAGTTATCAAAGTACAAATCAAACAAAGCTAAAAAAGAGGAACAGTTCCAAACAGTTGGTAACGGATTCACTATTGTTCTTATAACAATGGAAAAATAAAAGTCGATAAAATGCAGATTAATGACAGCTGTTGCTGCAGGACAAATTGGCTCAGAAATTCCGTTCAGATGGCAAAATAAAAACAACGAAGAATGTCGATGGAAAACATGAAAACGAAAAAAATAGTTTAATAAGAAGGAAAAAGAAAGAATATATTCCCAATTATCGTTCTTTCAAGTTATCAAGTAGTAAAACTTCCTTCCACCTTGCTTAACTTGACTTTGACTGCTACCCAGGTTACTGCCTAATAGGGAAAGATAAAACAGGAAGCCAGAGAAAAAAAGAAAAAAGAAATAAGTGTTAGTTAGACCTAGGGCATGAAAGTTAAAAACAAAAAAATAATAATAAATAATAAAACAAAGACGCGAAAAGAGCGAGCCGCCGTCAGATTTTAGTTCAAAAAATTGACCGAAAAAAAATGAACAAGGGAAGATTGAGCGGAAGAAAACTTAAAGAACAGGCCTTCGAAACAAACAAATCTACATGTAGCCTACAACTTTATTTAACGCAAGAGCTTGTTATACAGATATATGCTACGAGTAGTTATGTTTAGTCAAATAGATACATGCTGAAAACCTTGGTAATAATCTAAATCTCCTTACACATTTACAACAAGTACGGGCTTGGGTGTCATTTTTTCACAATGATGTTGATATTGGCTAAAAAGATATTATTTTTAGTCCTTAATATTAACTACAGATACATATCTGTAGTTTTGAAGGAATGGGACATGATCTTATATGGATGGATGGAGGGGGGCTGAACATGGGGACAAGTCTAGTTCTAACTACGATTGCGACAACTGCAGGTATTATTTTACCGTAGTTTCCGGGCCCAGCCCATTGCATCGGACCATCACATCACATCCCATTGAAGAGCACATAATGGAACAAGCTCTAGTTCATGTCGTAACCATGGTGAGAAATAGTGCAGTCGGCAAGATACCTTTCCCAAACAAAAAAAAGACGAGGTTCTAAAATTGCATACAATAGGAGGAACTATGGGGGGGAAAACACGACAGGATATGTAGCTTGTAAGAATAAACGTAGATATAGATACGCGTGTGAGCACATACATACAAATGTATATACTGCATACATGCAGAAGCATGCAACTCACATGTAAAGCCTTTCTGCATTTCTGTGCTTATTACTGTCAGCATCAAACAAATAAAAGGGTGCTTCGAATAAACTTTTCTTTTACGAGTTTTTGTGTATTCGGTCTGTCTTTACTATACCATAGTCTTCTACGTATGGTATATAGTTTTGCTTCTTCTTGTATCTACAGCTATCGCTATTCTTGTAACTTTCATACTAAGTGCAACTACATACAAGAAATGGAGGCCAGAAGTCTTAACTAATGCCGGGGTGGTAACGTGATGTTTTTGGCTTGCATATGCAAGGCGAGTTGCTTATGAATCTATACGATAGCCTGTAAGCAGGTAGAATCAAGGAAATTTGTAAATCATAGTTCTTATATCTGCGTACACTAGCCTGATTAAGGAAAAGTTTCTAATGAAAACATCGAGAAAAACAAACCAAGAGGGGCCTATGTGCGATGATGAATTAAAAGTACTGGGTTGTTTTCTCAATTCTCGATTATAGAGCGGTTGGTAACTAGATCTGGCAAACGAGGCAACGGCCGCACAGCGGCCGTCAAGACAATTACATAGTTTTAGGCTTACTATATTGAACGTATTATCAGCCTAATAACAAAATATTTTCTACTAGTGAACACTTCAACTCAAAAATGATGATATATGACTCTATCACTACGCCCCAGACAGGGCTTACTCTGTCGCTATAACTGTAAGGATATTATTGGAGTCATAACTATAGAAAGTTTTACAGAAACCAAGATAATATGTAATTGTTAACCGCCAGGATTTTGTTCATTCCCCGAAAACTCGCTAACCGGCCTCTTCTAGCCAAACAGATAGCAAAGACCGCTACTGAACAATTAGGTATTTAAAATACAGGGACCTGCCAACATCTAATTGTCATTGCTAGTAGCAACACAAATCTAAAGCTTAGTTTACACACCACCCATACTTGCGGCCAGAGTAGTCACAGGACGGCTATAGTCCTCTATAGATATATCACAAGATATGCCTCTTTGAGAACAGCAGTTACAAAGATAAAAGACATACACATCTAAATACCAATGAGGAAAATCAAGAGATACTCAAGGGTGGCACACTATTACAATAGCCCGCGGGGAACTGCACCAATAGCGGCGGCAACCCAAAATACGCGCACCAAGCCTGGACAGGCCCCGGCACAGTTGCAATTCACAGTAGTAGTCGTACGAAGAGGAAAACTCAAAAAGTTCATTGTTTCTGTTGGTGACAGATGGACCATTTGAGCGAAACAACCTCTGATTTTTGGGTAAAAGATACGATATTACAGTAGGGTTACAGTTGTCATCATCCATCCGTTCGCGTAGCTATAGTACTAGCGCTTGTAGTGACAACGAAGTAGCTTTCTCAGATATTGACAGGAATACAGCGGTAGCATAAATAAGGGTAAAGATTAACTGCTAAAACAAGACAGTATTACAGACTTGCAATTGCAGAACTCGATCGATGTACCCTAGAGCGAATGAACTAAAAGCCAGGTGTCAGTTAGTGACCAAATCACTCTACCGCCGGCTTATCAGCCTTGAAAAGCAAAGCCGATCTATTCATTGGGGTAGGCATTAGGAAGAGGAAATAGTTGGTACTATTACGTAGATACAGATATGTGGATGTGGCTTAAGCGAGCAAGGAAATAGAAGAAGAAAAAAACGAACGCATCGGATCGCTTGTGAGGAAAATGGAGGGGCGTATGTGGTGGCAGTATTCTTTTACTTTACTTTCTTTTTTTAGTGCATGAAATGCAAGGACTTTGTGGGTTTTTCTGTATCTTTGGGGGCCAAAGAGAGAGGGGACTAGCCTATTTGCCTAATAATTACTGCCTAGCCCGCCTAAGAGGGGGGGGGGGGCATAAAGCACGATGTCTAGCAAAGTTCAGTGGGGAAAAAAAGCAATATCTGTTCTATTTCTTCAGAATTGGAAAGCCCGATGTCTAAAGTTTATGGTACCGACAATGGATGTAAGAGCCTATCAAAGCGGCACCAAAATCTCACCATGAGACTACAGTCTTAGGCTTTCTACTGCTGAAGCTCAATACAGTACATCCACATATCTGTATGCACATACCTCAGTATCTTCCCATTATGAGGTCATGGACAACGTTGGTCAAATACAAAGATACAAGAAAAGCAAACCGGCAAACGCGATTCGAAGGCCGAGATGAAAAAGGCGGTGCTGCGTGCAGATGGCCTATGCAATATATACAGACTTACATGTCGATTGCACGTGCATATGTATATAACATACATACAGATACATACATATATACGCCATATACATGGATACATGTGCATGTCGTGTGTATATGTACATGTAGACTGATATCCTCGCTTAGCACGATCAATGGAGTGCTGCAAGTCGACCGAACCGGCAGCCGTCTGGGCTCATGTGCACCTCCACTTTGTGGATAAATACATGTAAATATATGCAGGCGGGCTGCTACATGTATATGAAGTACATCATGTGTCCCTTCGACATCGAGATTGGCACCACATCTCCATGCTCTTATTCTTTTCAGGCCTTTGATGCAGCCATTGGTGGATAGTGTGGTTTGTCATGCGGGGAGGGGTCATGGAAGGAAGCAGTAGAAAGAGGGGGGGGGGGTTTTTGCCTATTTTATATTTTATATTTTTTATTCTTTCTTTTACTTGTTATTATATGGTACATGGGAGTTTATCAACAGCAGTGTTTGAATCCATTGGTTTATACTATTTGAAATCTAATCATGAGAGGAACGAGTGACCCGTTGTTGCCCGAAAGACAAAGTGGCTTACAAAAGGGCCAAAAGTAAACGACCTTCGGCCAATAGACATCAAATGACCAAGCTAGCCTTTATCTTGGTAGAATCGGCAATCAACACTATGCGTTCACATTTACAGTTGCACGTAGGGCTCCCAAACGTAGCGGCATAATAGTGGAGAGGAGAATCGAGCGAGTAGTAACGAAACAAAATAAGAAGATAGGGCCATGTAACATATAGTATAATATACCGAGTTTGCAACGATACAAAGACATTGTTGTGCTGAACCCAGATCTAGCTTAGCTGGTATTAACACCGCAGTAGAGAAATCAATAGACAGAATCGGCGTTTGCTCTTCTTTAACCCGAGGTATGATCTTTTCTCTTCGCTAAGGATGCCAGAGATAGGGTTTGTGTACCGTTTCATTCTATAGAGTCACATTCCGTAGCGGCATGGCTTGATAGAAACCCCCAAGAACAGCGAAAGATTGACTGACTATGTATGTGATTTTCTGAGTCTGTGCCTGTGTGACTGACTTGGAAGCTGTGAAGGCACCTGCTAGAAGTATAATAGAAATCATAAATGTATGAAAACATTATGCTGATATAGATATAAAGCTGTTCGATATGAAATACCCAGTAATAGCAATAAATATTGATATGACCTGTCTACTTTTGCAAGCCCGTATATCGACTCGCTTCTCGTGGAGACAAAATGGCTCCAGCATCGTTATCATAGATCAATATTCACATATGTATCGACTACTTGATGCCTATTCTATATGTACTCCTACACCGCTACTTTCACTGGCTGGAAGAAATATTTGAAAAAGAAAAAAAAATCACAAGTGACAGGTTCCTTTGTTTGTCAGTACGGCGTTAAAAAGCTAAGCTAGCTACAAATACAGATATAGCATTGTGTGTTAATGCGCCACCAGATAACGAGTTGGAGGGGGAACCAGTATTACGGACACACCATTCTGTCACATTGACTGTCCTATTATCGTTTGGTATTTCCTCGCCTATTTACTGAATGCATCTGTACGCTGGGAAAATAAATCGAGTTTAGTATGTAATCATCTGCTGTTTGCTTGTTTGTATTGCTTATGCTACATACAGATATGTACAGATATATAAGCCTTGAGACCGGACGAAGGCATGGCGAACAAGAACGCCGCAAATCTACCCGTCGTAGCATTGGATATTGCCTATAAATAAGAAGGGAAAAAACCCAATACAGGGCCTGGCCGCCTGTAGATGCTGCACTGCAACAGCACAAACAGGTTTTTCCTCATGTGGTATTACCTTGCTGATTACTACGTACCCATACCCAGATCAGAGCCTGGGCATCTATCTCTGGCTTTCCGGCCCAAGATAATTACAAAGACTGGTGGGTTTAGGCAAAGATTGTCAGGTTTTTCTACTGGTTACTTGCTGCTTGATGCATCTAGCTGCAGCAGAAAGGATCAAAATCTCATATTTACAGATTTGTAAGAGAAAGTTCCCTCTATTCTGAACATTTCTACTATGCTGCTGTAATCCGATAGTCTGATAAACACAGGCTGCCGCATGAGTACACACTTCTATCAACACTTGCCACTGTATGTATTCCTTCACGGTAAGCAGCTTCCTCATTATGTATCGTTGTGGAAAAGCAACCAAGGAGATAATTACACTCCTCCCTCTATTTGATCTCTTTTTTCCCGAGTATATTAGTAGATGTATATGTATCTGTATGTACATAGTACATGTCTGTATGCATGCATGCTCCTATGATGCAGCTTGGAAATAACTGAAAGAGGGGAACCAGCTAAGAATATGTTAGTTGCCGAAGCTGCGGCAAAAAGAAATATTTACAATCAACCAACCACATCTTCAACATCCCTACTTCCTTGGCCTCCTTCCTTTTTGCCCTTTCCACATGATTCTAATCTCAGTGTATCTCTTCCACTTAAATAAGGACTTTCATGCATCAATAGATGTTGTCTTTTACCCACCTGAAGGAAACGGACATAGGTTGGCTTACTCGTTATGATCTTGCAGCCCAAAGACCAAGACGTCACGATACGAAATAAGTAGTTCATAAGTAGTTCTCTAATGATGTGGTATAATTGAAGGCAATATATTGAAGGGAGTAAGTACATACATAGCTCTTCTACAAGTTTACCTTTAGAATACATATTACAGTATTATGTATGTACATATATTGTAACAGGGCGGCTAGCGCGACATATTCAAATATGGATGATAAAACTGATCAGCAGTTTTCAAAAAAGAATTGTATACTTTAGAATTCGGTCCGTGAAATCCGTCACAAGCCTGTTTCTTCGAGATGGCTATATTTGTTTTTTTTTCTATCCGCCTTTTTTGCTTGTAACTTTCCTGAATTAGATGTTTCCATACTAACGTGATGATCCAACATCTATCATACGCCCTTTCTTGATATTGGTATTTGAATGGCTTTGTCGAACAAATGTATACAAAAATATGTGCCACCCAAAAGAAATTCCCAGCCTCTTTCGTGAAAACCTTTAGCGTGACCAGCCAAAGGTGATGAGAACTAACTAAAAATCCACTAGCAATAAATAGCGTCTAGGCCCTGGTAATCTGTTGATTTTACTGGTCTCTGCTACGGCCGTAAATATGTAGGATTGTACATAAGAGGACTAGGGCATACGTCAAGGGTTTAACCCTATGTTATGCAACGCGGCTCATGGCAAGTTCTCTGGTCGAGCAATAAAATATGCCACTAAGAACTTCTAGTTGGCCCGAAGAACATTTACCCAGACCTTCTAAACGGATACTATAGGGCTTCCTAGCACTAGGATCAAATCGCCACTCTCCGCAGGTTGATGTGATGACATTGCATACATATAAATAACAATATCGCCCTAAGCTAGCAATACGACATTTCGGCCCTTGCGTTGTTGCAGCTTCTACCGTAGCACTGATACTACAATTGTAATAGATACGCATCTGTCTATATAATCAGAGACACTACTGCTGTAGGCACACACAAAGCTATACAGATACAGTTGCTATGTCCCTAGGCTTATTTTCTCGCCTTACATAGATAAAGTCCGTCCTAAACCAGAGCAGTAGTGACACAGATGGTGCAATGGAGAAAATGCAAAGAAGAAAACTTCCTTTCTGCAGCCCATATTGTACATAATATGATAGATAAGTACTGTCCGTTGTGATTCGCTTTTTTATCCGGAATGCAACAATGGCCCTGCAGGAAAAGTACGGCAACATGTATTACAATGTATCTGTATGTATGCTAAGCAACATATATGTACGCAAGCCACTTCAAAGAGCCGATCCCAAACAGGTGAAACGATAGCATTCGCCCATGCTGCTGTACGATTCTTCACGACATAACATAACTTGGTGTCATGGTAACACAATGCAACAAGCACACCGAACCTACTACGACTAGTATCATGTCAAAATGCTCAAGTACTGGTCCTTGCAGTCCTTGACGAGAAGAGGGGAGAAAATTAGGCAAAGAACGGTTAGATACGTTGTAGTCGCAGTATTCCTCTGCATCTAGCATGAGAGCTTCCGAATGATACCTTCTATGAGCATGAAGATACTTCTAGGCAGTGCTGTATGATGCAAGACCGAATGAAGACGTAGACGGAAGTTCGATGATGTAACTAAAGGTAGATTTACTCCAAGATGGTCACTGATGTATACCCAAGAAACAAAACAAAAACCAATACTACGATCTTGCGCGACAATTCCGGTAGCATGACCTAATTTTTTATTGCTTCAATCTCACCTGTCCATAGACGAATCTTGGAAAATCGAGTTACTTTGACATTGTGACTTGCATGAATATAGCAGAATCCTGTAATGGATACTTAGACATGGATAAACATCGTAGTATGCAAAAACTAGTGGTAAACCAAACTAACTAGCATGGCCTGCTTTGCTTGACATATTGTTTCGGTTACGACCCGCAAGCCTAGTCAAGGCAAGAAAACAAGTAAAATAACAGTAAAACAGGTCAATGCTATGATTTGGCTATAGCATATTATTTCCACAGGGTGACGATGATGTCTTGGAGTTGTGAGAAAATTGCTAGCCAAGATCTTGATAATACCACTCACGCATGAGATGGAAACTCTCTATCGTGTCTATTCACTATGGTAGAAACAATATCATTCTGTAATGACCTCGTTTTGTAACGCAGGAACCAATATTACAGCTATACCAATACGTGACGTGGGGTCATGAGGCGACTGAATTATTGGAAGTATTGGCTATGGTGAGTTGGCTTTAGAAACAGTATGTTACCAATAAGTCTTGGAAGTGATATGATGGCCTAGAGGCTATAACATCAATATATGTTCTAGATATATAACTCTTGACATATAGATCAAAGAAAAGAACTGTCTGTTTAGCTTGTGACATTAATAAGGTTAAGATATAGTGTATCATCGGCGAGCCTGACTGGATTGGGCGCCATGTATATTTGTAGATAGAAACAGCTCAGTCATGGCTGAAAGAGCTAGCCTCAATACTAGTAATAGATGCCACCCTCTTTAATTATTGACAAGTCTATAGCTGGGATATCTACTAGGAACACGGACCTCGGAATATTGTTGGCCTCGCAAAGTGTACGTGGCAGTTAGTCTGTGAGTTAGGCCGACGGCACAAGGCATATAGATATAGAAACAACCGCCAGTCGCATATTCTCCGCGCGGGCGGAGAGTAAAAAACAGCAAGTAGTGGAAAAGAGAAGGCCGATTGGAACGAAGGCCGGGAATGGACAAGAGAAGAAAGACGAGGACACCCACAATGAAGATGTCGTTGACTATACGCAAAGAGCTGAAAGGTTGTCGACAGAAAAGAACAGATGGGTTGGACAACAGGGCTTAGCTGCTTTGCTAAATCATGCTATTTTGACTATACGAGCTTTCAACTGAGCTGCTACCAACAGACTTTAGCAGTAGAAGATTTAAAATAGGCATGCCAAAGGGCGAGCTTCTATCATTAGAGAGCCCAAGCTTCGGTGGAGTTTATACTTTGTTTCTTACGCTACATCTACAAACGTCTACAGAGCCACAAACAGACAAATAACAGACGAGGCAAATTTCAGCTGCGCATGATGTCTGTATGACTTTCTTTCTTACTTGTTTGCCTGTCTGCCTGCTTTGCCCTGCAAGAAGGCAGTGAATGGAAACTGAGTTGATGGCTGAAGCGAGATAGAATAGATCTTATGACCCCATTATCTAGGATTATTGAGTTGCCGCGGAGAGACTGCAGATAGAATCTGCCTGTAAACGGTACTATGGTATCCGCATAACAAAGCAGGGGCGTTACCCGGTATATTTGGCCGGATACTTAGGTACATAATTCACAACCAAAGAGGGGAAGGGAAAGAGCTTTTAGGCTATGAGGGGTTATACAGACGTCATTTTCACCATAGTTAACGTTTGAAGATATTTCTTTTTACAATGAGCGTCTTGAGATGCTGATTCAAGACTTGGATATACCCTTACTTATCGAATTCTTTCAAAAAGGGCCCAAGAGCTATGCGGATAGACCG
Source organism: Davidsoniella neocaledoniae (assembly GCA_009806295.1). Taxonomy (NCBI): domain Eukaryota; kingdom Fungi; phylum Ascomycota; class Sordariomycetes; order Microascales; family Ceratocystidaceae; genus Davidsoniella; species Davidsoniella neocaledoniae. Next base: position 19,564 of record RHDR01000065.1, on the reverse strand, counting down.
AATGCTTTTTTTGCAGCCGAGCTGGAAGAGAGCGTTGCAGTATGCAATGTAAGTTAAAGCAACACTTAGTTATATCTTTGGATATCCCGGATCAAAAAGCCTGAAGAAGTTTAAGATTTGTCTGTTTTCCTATCAACTCGTTGCAAAAAGGATGATTTTCCTAGCTTGGACTCGAAGTTGCACTGAAGCTAAAAAACCTCTCAGACTCTTTAGTCGGAATCCCGATTTCCTGACCGCGAGGTAGGTCGATTAGAGCAAAAAAAAAATGTGTTGGCGAGTCTGTTCGCGCCTACTACCCAACTTGGATGGTCGAAGCAAGGCGAAGGCGTGTTGATAGTAGTAATAGCGCAAAATTACTTGCTTGGTCTGCTTCTCGCGCCGAGATAATCCATAATGTTTTTCGTGTTTGTGTCTCTATGTCGGATAGTATTACATTACATGTATGTCGATATATTAAGATATATGTGTACATGTATATCAAGTTTCCATATGCTAGCTAGTCATGCCGTGTTGTTTGCACTAGCTCAGGCTTTATTGCTTTGACTTTATAGCTATGAACTATTTCTATCTTCTGCTGAGGATGAGAGCACGTAAAAATATCGAGAATAGAAACTATGCTGAAAGCGGCTTCTTGCAATTCTTTCTAGGGCCGAGTCTGGATAGGCCAAATCTCCCTTTTGCTGCCCTGTGCACTTACTTCCCTGCATTACTTCGATTTGGTATTGACAATTAGATTTACGTATGGTTTGTCCCATAAACGTGCAACTAAAGGTAGTTTGACAATAGTTGATTAGGGTTATAGAGGAAAGTTGCATAAAAAACTAACAAGACTCACGATAAGTTGGCACTATTCCTCTTAATTGCATGTACTTGCAAAGAAGAAACGGCGTATTGAGTGTCTGAATACTACTAGTAGCGATGTAATATATACATATGCATATACGAAGGCATGGCAAAGTCACAGTGATCCTGTTGGAAACATTGGCGCCTGCTAAACTCATCCACGGTTGTTTGAGGTTGAAGGTCAAAGAGCAACACCAACACTGTAGTAATGGCTCTCTCCGAGCACATTGAACTTTTTATCCTGTAGGAGGAATAACACGTAGAAACATTTCCATATAGAGACACAGATACATACTGATGTCTGGCTTGACAGGGCGGGACACAGTAACAATAGAGTACATGATATGGCGTGGTATATGTATGAAGTTGTTGTCTCTGATGCTGTCTTTGATCGTGTCTTTAGTATGTACTTGCACTGTAAGGTGTCAAAGGAACATGTTTGAGACGGGGCCTGTGGTGCTATTACATAGATATATTACTATGAATGTTTCTGTCTTGTGCTTAAGCATCGCTTGCTAGTCCTTAAATTATACTCAAGACGTCCTGTATTGTGTTTGCATCTATCGACAATAATTATGTTTTTAATGGCCCTTTTTCTTTTCTTTTCTTTTTTTCTTTTGATTTTGCTTCACATGTCTTCGTATGTATGATGCTGTAAAGTAGTCAGAGTTATACAGTAAAAAAAAGTAAAAAAAAATATAGATACAATATATGCCTTCTCGTGTAAAGGTTTAGGTCACTTGTCAAGTAGGTTTGGATCGAAGGGATCGATCCATGAACTGGGCCAGCCAGGTTGTATTTTCAGACAGCTGAGAATTGCCGTAGTGACTGGCCATCTACGATCACTCAAGACGAAGCATAACGGTACCAAGAGAAAAATGGCTGGCTTGTACTGCCATTGACAATGAAAGAGATGGCTAGATACAGAGATGCCCCTCCCCATCCCTTCCTTTCCCCTCACCCATTGTCCCTTTCCCATTACTACACTTCAATTGTCGCGAGGCTTGTGTCTAGAGCCCTGAACCTAGGCCAGCGGTAATGGAGGAAACGCGAGTATGCCAAACACGGAGTAAATACAAGTCAAGAGAGTCAAAGCACATCAGCTAGCATCACATCAAAAGAGGTTGATTGCTGTCGTCCGTTCAACCTACTCCGGCGAAAACGAGGATTTGAGGGAAAAGAAGGATGTAAGAGCCCTACCAGGAGCATTTCAGAGAAAGCAAGTAGTACCTGTGATGATAGCGTTACTGTTACTACTCTTACTCTTTACTACTTGCCACTATCATGTATGTATTACTTGGTGTCAATGGCCTAAGGAGTGGACGGCTGGCCAAGATGTCGACATGCCACTAGTCAATGTCCAAACGGCAATTGAATATCGACTGCCGTTAGGCTGGGATACGGGAACTCTGCAATCAGAGAAGGAACTTGAAGAGGAAGAGAGGGCTATCGTGATCTATGGCAGGGCCTGATTAGATTCCGGCTCAATACATACCCAGAGCCGGCATTGAAGAAGATGGAGATGGAACCTAGTAGTACTAGATAACAAACAGCCAGTAGCTATGTAAGTACAACTAGTAAGTACAGCTAAGTTATAGGCACGAATAGCGAGTTTGCCCGAGTCATAATATTGTATTGTATGTACATGCTTGGAGTATATCGAGTCCTGGGTAGATGTGAGGTAGAACGATAAATTCGATAGCATTTGATCATAGAGGTACGTAGCTTTATTGGTGTGATTTTAGCCTTTTTGTAACGCTAAAATGAAGATATTAAAGAGAACAATAAGAAAATGGCTCACGGCCAGGCTTTGATAAATCGATAAAATCGAACAATGAAAGATGCAGCGGTATAGGCGAACAAGTAAATGGGCGAGAGAGGGGGTTATTTAATTTACCGCGATTTTATAGGTTAATAGTCATGAAAGGAATACAATCCCTGGCTCTATTATTTATTATACATATTTTATCGCTGGTATCTCAAGAATCACTTTCATGTTGTCCCGCACTCCCCCCCCCCCTGCCATTGAGAAATATCCAAGTACTATGTACTCATACCTACTTTCTCTTGAGTCGGAACTCTTTTCGAGTGTTGCTGCTTGTGCGCAGCGTAGAAAAAAAGGTTAAAGCATTGTTTCCTTGAATTTGGCGAAGCGCAGCAAGCCCGCTCTACTTAAGCGGCTTTTGTTTTTTGTGAATATATACATGGCTCTCTCCGCCGGCCTGACATCAGAGCGTACTTGTTTAGCCTCCATCATCTATCTCATCTTGATTAAGAGCTCTTCCTCCTTCTCTCTTGTGTAGTGCGTTTATACATATATCACTACCATCCCTCCGTTCGTTTTGTACTGCCTGGGCATCAAGTCTCTTCTTTTTAGTCTCTGCCTTTTCTTATTTATCTTTTTGCGACATCTTGATCATCACCATCGCATCGCCATCTTCTTCACTGTCTCATTGTGCTATAGCCTCGCGAGATACTCTACAGAACGAAGTTATCCGTCTTTTGACATTTCTTCCTCTCTTCTCTATTACATTGCACATTACACCAATCGTCTGATCCTCGAGACTTGACAATTGCAGATAATTGCAGTTGCCTTGCTTGACCAGCCAGATCAGACGACGCCTCTTATAAGTCTGCAGACTACCACGGAGTACGTCATCTTCACGCCATCTTTTTCTTGTTCTTCTGCAGGTTAAAATTCTGGGAGAACTGAAGAGAAGAGAGTGTAATACGATACATCTTATCTACTATCTACCGCCTGATCCTCGCTTGTATCTCTTGTCACCCTTTCTTCATTATCTTCGGCTCTAGTCAAAAGAATGACTGCAGCCACTGCTTCATACCCAGCCTCGATGGCTGACTTGAAATCCGAACCTCCTCACCCCGCCATATGGTCCAACTTCTCCCATGTGCCAATGGGCAGCCGATACCCTGGTTCCATGGACCAAAGCCTCGCCAGACCTCGCCACGGCGTGGATTTGCCGCCGCCCTACTCTCAGTACCACCAACAGCCTCCTTCAGCCGGCGTGCTCCGGGTGGCCCACGCTATCATGATGACGAGTATGAGCGTAACCAGCAGTCGCAGCAACAGCAGCAAGCAGCGACGCCCCAGCACAGCTACCCAAGCCTGAAGCGGTCCTACGCGGCTGCTAACGAGCAGCAGTCGGCTCCCTACCAGGAGATTGTGCAGGATCTGCGTGATGATAGCTCCAAGCTTAATGTTGGCCAAGACCAGAAGCTGCTTTCTTTCAAGCGTTCGCCTGATAAGCACACCATTGTCGATCAGCACGGCCGCATACACCAGCTGGAGATGAACGCCCAGCTGCACGGCATGTTCTTCCTGTCCGAGCTGCCCACTACCGCCAGCGACGGCACACAGTTACAGGCTGAGCTCACATGCTATCGCCGCAACCTGTTCCAGATCAGCGGCTCGCTAATCAGCCCGCGGGGCCAGTTGAGCGTCATCACCGAGTCGGGCGAGACCGTGCCCGTCAACAACATGGAAGTCACCATCAGCGCCATTGAGTCCGTGGATGGCAATGCCGTGCGGCTTATCGTCATTCCCTGGAAGACCCCGCCGCCTAACACTCCCGAGGTTGCCCAGGGCCCTGACCAAGAGCCGCCGACGCTGCCTCTGATTCCTTTCCAGGACGAGGGCAACGAGGCCGAGGGCGAGTACGCCGTTTACCCCATCGGCTGGCGTCGTCTGCAATTCCGAATGTAAGCAACAGCGCTCTTCCTTTCTTTATCTCGCTATTGAGCCAATGCTAACTTTGCCTTCTCTTCCAGTGCTACTGCCAACAACGGCCGCAGAAAGGAGCTCCAGCAACACTTTGTTCTTCACCTGAAGGTCATGGCCACTCTGGCCAACGGCACCAAGGCTCCTCTAGCCGAGTGCATCACTTCGCCCATCGTTGTCCGTGGTCGCAGCCCGCGCAACTTTCAGGCCCGCAAGGAGATTCCTCTGCTGGGCTCTAGTGCCGGATCTCGTGGCCAGGCTCTCGTTGAGAACGGCATCGGCATTGTCGCCGGTCCTCTGACCATCAAGCCTGACGGCAAGCGTAGCATGGACATCCAGCCTCCGCGCTCCGCTTTCACCTTCAACGCGCCCAAGCTACCCGGTGCTCCCATGTCAATGCGCTCCAAGTAAGTCCAACTAACAGAATCACCTATCACCTACCGTGGTAACCATTACTAACATCAGTCTTTCTTCTAGCTCATACTCCTCGTGGTCTCCCGGCGGCATGTCACAAATGCCCCCAACACCCTCTAGCTACCCGGCCACTTCCATGGCTGGCGAGCCCTACTCCAAGGTGCCTCTGAACGGAGCCTCTGGCTTCGGTGCCGATCCCCAGGAGATGCCCATGCAGTCCTCCGTGTCTTCAGTTCCCGCCGTGCAGTTATCTCTGGCCTCGCATGACCAAGGCGCTCCCATCCGCACTCAGTATGCCTATGCGCCATCTACCTCCGGCCCTGCCCAGATGTCTGCTTCAACAGCCACCGACAGCTCGCTCAGCGTCCCTCGCTATGTCGACAGCAACCCACGGCCTACCAAGAGCCCTCGCCACAACAGCCACCCCTCTGCTTCGCTGACCACGCCCAGTGAGTCGGCCTCTGAGTACCGCTACGGTTCGTCGTACCATGATGTCGCCCTTAACACCAACACTGCTGAGTTCTCCAACGCTGGTGACTCGTCTGCTCCCAACTCGGCTCCTCCCCGCGACTACTACCCGCCTGCTAGCACCTGGACCTCTTCTGGTGAGTCCTCGGCTCCTACCAGTGCCTACTCTGATGGCCGCTCGTACTCTTTCGATGCCTACAAGACTGGTGGTGCCGCACCGCCTCCTCAGCATGCAAAGGGCCCCTTGCCTTCGTCTTCCACTACACCCGTGTACTCGAACAACTACTCGTGGAACCCGTAAACTCAGCTCGCTACTTCTTGTTCTAGTTGGCAAATTTGTCAGCGTCCATTCGTTCACTCTTTCTGCTATCAAAAGGGACCCTGGGTATCGGGTCCCCCTTCTCTTGTTTTACTTTGAGCTGGCTGGCGTAAACCGGAAACTGTTACTATACCTCACTTGGGATTTGCTTTTCATTGGAGCTGGTCTGGTCTGGGGGCGTTAACGGCCAAGCATCCTACCGACGATCCATTCATTGTCTTTATCACGACGAGTACGACTTCTCTTCGTACCACACATTATCAACGCCTGGCTTTAGGGGCGTCAGTGTCTGTTTTTGTCTTTCTTTCTTCTTCTTCGGTCATTTCTGGATCTCTTTATTTTTCTTACCATGTCTTTTCTTATTTATTTTTTGGGAGTTGAGTGAGCTCTGGATCTGCTTACCTGTTTTTGGTTATCTTTCGTTCCTTTTTTCTCTTTTTGTTTCTTGTCCACATTGTGTTCCTACTCACCGCACTTTACTTACTGTCTTGTTACGCGATACCATCTTATTTACGGCTTTGGGGGCCCATTTCCTATTGGAAATGGGGATATCGGGCTATTATTATTGCCGCCTGTTTTTTGTACTGTCTATTGTTTTTTTCTTAGTTATTCCGCTGCTTTTGGTCGCGTTTTCACTGTACTTACTGTTTTCCCGTTTTCTTTTTTTTGCTCTTCTGATCATCATTACGACTGTTGTCGTCAATGTGTGATGATAGACAACTGTGCTTTGTTAAGGCTCTAGTGGGCGGACCTAGTATCTGCATATGAATGAAATAACTCGTAAAATTACTTTTGTTCCTGAAATCTTCGTGAATGTAATGTAGAACCATATAATTAACACACGCATGCTTGCTAGGCTTCCTTATACACTAGGAAATATACTAGGACGGTGATGTTACATGTGTATGTAAGTGGGACAAGTTTAGCATTTGATAGCAGCTACAAAAATCATACATGTTTTATATATTGATTGACTGATGGCTGAAAATAGGTCAAGGTCGCTTAAGCTTTGACCAATATAAGATATTGCAATGAACATATAACATTTAGTAGATTCCGTGTCGACCTACGCAACGGCCATTAAAACTGTTCACTTTTATCTTATCTAATCGTAGGCCGTATAAATGACATCTAGATATTCTCAGTTGCTAAAAGTGCAGTAGATATGCAGCTTCCCGGTCTGGTTTGTGTCAAGAAGACCCATTTAAGACCCCGGCTAGTCATCATCGTAGACCTTTATGGCGATCTCCCGCAGAATTGACTCGATCGTCGCTCGCTTGAGGGCTGCTTATGGTAGATCAGACTAAGAAAATAACTAGCGAGGGGGAATCGGAGAATAATCACGAAACAGGCATGAAAGCATCAAGTATTAGTCGTCCTAATACAAAGGGCAACAATCAGCTAGTGTCTTAGGATAAGTGACTTGCTGTTGTTTAAGGGACTGCGGTTACATACATATTATGAAATATAGGGCTAAGACGATGCTTACTTACATCATACAGTAGTATTGCTTTCAATTATCCATCCCTTCGCCAGAGTCCATCTTTATACTCGACCCGAACTATCGGTAAGCCCACGGTAAGCCCACGGTGACTCTACCAACGACGTACACGCCATGTAACCAGCCGGCGCATGGCCATAAACTAGGCACCATCCTCCATACCGACAGTACAGTTACATCGAGACAGCAGCAGCAGGCCAGCCAATACGACAATACTGTCTTGTTGCTGTTCGTCTCAGCCCAGAATGCATGCTGCATGTGTGCAGTAACATATACGTACATTAATCAGCAGTGTGTAGGCACATAGAACATGTGTTTACTTGGCCCCGAACCAGCTAGAGCACTGCATATGCTCAGCTGAAGCCCGGCATGCGTGATTGGCCTGTTGCCATGGCTCGTTAGTTAGCTGACCGACTAACTGCGTGACTGGCTGTGACTGACTGAACCGGTCTGCTGGGAACATTCTGCGTCACACCTGATAGCAAACCCAAGTAAGGCCTCCCTAGTAGCAATGGCAATAGTAGTAGTATGCCTGTTGCATGAAGCCGCTCGCTAGTATTCGCTAGTTTAAGGTTGAAGTTTTGTAACGGTGTCTTTGCTTCCCGCGGGAACTATATACAAATACGCCGGCTAGATGAGAAACTGTAAGTGTTTTCACTGCTTACGTGACCTAATAAATAGATAGCTAGCGATAGAAAAAAAGTGTACCCTTTCAATGCTGCAGAAATTCACGTCGTGGGCATTCCTTGATGTTATTTAATTGCTTGTTCACGATTATGGTGTAATGTGTCCGTTACGGTTATCTCCAACGCAACTCCGGTTTACTTCCTCCGCTTCATGACCAAACCTCATTTTTTGTACTGTCGCAGCCGCTAGAATGCTCACTGATTCTTGAATACAATTTATAATTTGCAAGTCATTTTCTCATTACTCATGTCCATAGCGGGTTCTATCACAATTCCGACCATCATGCCTAACACTCGTAACTCATGTCCACCTCCGGCCTATTTACGGCGACGAACCATCGATAAGACCTTGTCCGAGTCCCTCGAACCCCCTCATTTGTCTCGATGGTGTCGAGCACCGCCGGCTGCGCCGTAGACGACGATGATAGCTCTCCATTTCCTTCTGGGCCTTGTTAGCTGCGGCCACGATAGTCTCACGGTGGTGTTTGGCCAGTAGTCGCACGCTCCGAAACGCTGCAATGGCTTGATTGAGCTGCTCCGGGCCTTCGTCGAGGTGGAATGTGCCCAGATTGACGGTATGATACTCGACTTGAAGATCAGATGTTTCGTTGACCAGGCTGTCCAAGGTGAAGGCTGATGCGTGGCTGAAGATATATTCTTCACTCGCAACCTCTTTGGCGTAGTGTGCTAAGAGTTGAAGGCACGCCAGTTCTCCGTGGAAAACAGCACTAAACACATGAGCTTCACCGTCGAAATAGATGTCCGACTGCCCGTAGTTTTGCAGGAAGAGCATCGCCCGGACACCATGTGCAGCGGCATGAATGGCTTGGCTACGACCGACAATGTGACTCCCGCCTTTGCTTTTGAATTCGATGAAGAAATTCGGCGCTACCGGGTGTGCAGTATGCTTGCTTGGGCATATAATGTGCTCTAGTTGGGCGAGAACCTGCGGGTGCACAGCATCTGCAGGCACGCCATCGTAAATGTCTGGTTGCACCGTCACAGCCGTATCACCTGTCATCATCTCCATTCTTGTGAATCGAACGTCATACTTGTGTGGCCACGAGACATCGCCAGCCAGGACTGGCATGGCCCGCTGCATCAGTGTTGTCTCGGAGACTTCATCGAACGATTCCTCGAGGGCTTGGATCTGTCCGCCAGATATATCGATAGACGCAGTCTCAGGGGGAGATCTGATTAGTTTTTGGATGTTCTTGTAGTTCATCGGCCTTGATGTTTCCTCGACTAGAGAAATGCCATGGTTCATGGGCAGGATTCCATATTTCTCGAGGTGCTTTTTGAAAGTCGAGTGGTATGCAGAGATGCGTCGTTTCTCAGATCGTTCTTTTGTTGCTACCGGGCGTTTTTGAATATTGCCAGAGCTGACACCACTTGGCATCAACGGTTTCTTCGCTCGTTTTCGAGGCAACGATATTTTTGTCGCCGGTATCGATGATATGACTGCAAGCCTTGCCATTTTGGTACCTTAGAGTGTCTTTCTTATAGAGCATTGCAGAAATATATCATGTCAACAAATTCGAATGAGGGCGAGTATTAATTCATGTCTGACTCTATCTCCTGGCTACTAGTACTACGCACAAGACGAAATGTTTATCCGCATATTGCGAGTCACTCACAGGTTCAACCCGATTTGATCTCATATGTTACTTGAGAGTAGTCCCTATAGCTATTGTGAACAACTAGCTAGGACGAGTTTTTCTATTGGGCTCTGTGTAGTCCATTCAATCTATTGTCATTCACATGTTAATCCTAACCAATGCCAAACCAGATCCTACTCATCATAACTGTAGACGGCTGTCGTGATGGGGAATTAGCGAGGGTTGATAATTTGTAGCCAGTGTTAGGGTTATAGTTCATCAACCTTGCTGCGACTTGAAAGATTGAAGAGAATGATGTAACTTCGGAAGCATAATTTCATACAACAAATAACAATTACAATGGTGATAGGACTAAAGATGATTCTACACATCACAAGTATCTTCACTAGATCTAATCAGTCCTGATTTATCTGTAGATACAGACACATGTAGTGGCATGTGTTTTACCGATAATCAACCAGCGCAAGGATGATTTTCATTCTATATGGTGACGGTCTACCATTGCTTCATATTATTATTAATGCTATGAGATCAACAACTTATCTCATCCTTAGTTCCCTACTTTTACATATCATTCCGGAATATAATCACGATATTTGTCTCAATACTACACTATGTTCCATATTCCAGACTCTAAATGGTTCGTACAACGTATACTATACTACCTATCAATAGTCAAACATCCTAACATTTTCGTAGCGTACGTCGCGATGACCTAAATAGCCTAGACATTGGCTCTCAGCATAGCGAGGATGAAGAGATTGATGCTATCATCCGAGAGAAGCTTCGGAAGAAGTTAGAAAGTGCATTTGATTATAGCATTGACTATACACCGCCAACATCCAAATCTGCTGCAGACACCGAAATGGTAGATGCCGTACCAATAGACAACGCAGAAGAGGAAGATGATGAGCCGGAGGAATTCGAATTCCGTATGTTTGCGTCGGGAACATCAAAAAGGACAAAGATTGTTCTTGAAACCGACAAACCAGTAAATCTGGGTGAAGGCGCAGTACTAATGCCACATCGCCCATTAACATACTATCTAGCACCACGAGCATCAGGGGCACTGAAAGAAAAGTTCGACTTTGCTGCCGTCAGTGGTGACAATGTCATGGCCTATTCTCAACAACGTTGGTGGGGCCAAGAAATGCCCTGGAAAATTATTGCGCGCATTCCCGAGAACTCTAGTCTCACATCTTCAAACACATTGATGTTTTCCCGAGGTCGCTCATCAAATGACTCCAAAAAGCAAAAGCCAAACAAGCCATGCAAGAAAATGCGTATCAAGAAGCATAACCAAGAGCGTCTCGAGAAGCAAAAACGAGAAGAAGAGGAGAAAAAGTTGCTTTCCAAGGAAGAACAGTTGAAAGAGAAGAAAAAGAGACTCAACCAAGCGAAAAAGCTGCGTAGAAGAGCAAAAGAAAAAGAACAAAAGGTAGCAGCGGCAGCGGCAGCGGCAGCAACGACAACCTCTACAGATGACGCAGTTATTCCTATAACGTCTAATGCAAAAGACGACAGTAGCGACGCTTCGGATAATGAGTAAACTTTAGAAATAATATAAAAATAACAAATTGTTTAATGAAAAAGCTACTTTGCTACGTCTATAATCCCTAGAGATCTTCACCTTGACTTCAAGTCCATTTACCTAGAAAATAATACCTGAACAATGCATCTCTCCTGCCTTTGCCTATGGAAAAACTTTCCACTAGGTCTTAAGAACATCACAACAACTGTTTATAGAGAGCTAATATCATATAATTCAAAACTAAGTACAAAGTAGGTTACAAGACCATCAAGTCATCACATTCTTCATTATAGAGCAGATTCTGTTTTCTGATATCCCCATGACTGACGACTAACTCTAACTCTTAAGTTTTGCAAGTTGTCGGTCAATGTTCCACCCATCAAGGCTACAAAGCCACTTGCCCCCATATGACAACAAAAGCATATGTTTATTGATCCTAAAATTAACAGAGATTTTGCTCCATAGCAACATCACCAAGACAAACAGGGACAACATTTCCTTGTATATCAACTAGGTAGTTGTACATGCTAGCCTTATGATGAAGCAAGCCCACATCCTGTTCATCTACTGCCTTTCCTACTAAGGTATACCAAAATGGGTGAACAGTAACCTTGACCAAGCAGCCAACAGCACCACGTAGACTCAAAACCTCACAGTCATTATCAAGGTTCGTATCAAGCTGGGCCTTGACAGTAGTCAAAAGCTGAGATTGATTTATGGAGTGAGGCTGATTGATCTAGTAAAGATTGGGCAAGATCGTCTGGTGTAAGTTTGTGGGCAGCCTTGTATTCAGTGACATAGAGCCGCTTGGGAGGTCGATTGTTGTCTTGAGAATGACCGAAACACCGGCTATCAGGCTCATAAGCTCTGCTGCAGGATTTTGCGAGTTTAGCAGTAGGAGCGTCGGCAGTAGGGGAGTGAGCAGATCTTTTTTCTGCTAGACTTAAGATGAGGTCTGGTCGTCGGAACGGGACTTTGCAATCAACAACTGTTGTTGAATTTCATCGTACTTTTGCTGTAGTATTGCATGCTGGCTGTTCAACTAGCTTTCTTCTTCTGCATGTCGTTGTTGAAGCTGTTGTAGTTGTCGTTGAAATTCGAGTTGCTCACGTGCTTCCTGGCTTCTGAGATCTTGGGTTCTTTGGGATATATTTTTAAGTTTAAGCTTCAGATCCGTTACTGTAGACATAATGAATAGATGTATAGTGGACAAATTGTATGATAGTCAAGTTGTATAGTAGTATATTGGTATAATGGTATGATGGTGATATATCTATGTTGTTTTGTGCATAGTAATTGTGTTGTGTTTTAAGGAGGAAAAAGGGGTGGAAAATAACTATTGTTCAGAAAAGCGGCGAATTATAAAAGGTGGGGAAACCCGAGCAGGTACATGTCGAGAACAGAATGTTGCTTGAAAGAGACTGATCTACGCCCTAATCCTACGTCAAACAATGATTAATGTACTGTTTGCCGATGTCTGGGCTTCTTTTGTGTTTTTACTGGTAAGATACCTCAAGTCGTTTGTCACTGGTTGATGCCCGTAATCACGTGTGTGACGTGCTTGTCAAAGAGAAATTTGGCATCTAGGTACGGCTACTACATTGGCCGCTCTCGATGAATAGAAAAACCTTACGTCTGTCCTCAAGGTGAAATATGAGTTCAAACCTAAGCTCCTCCTCGATTTCCTTAAATAAGAACGAGGCAACGAAACAATTCGTCCCTACTTTCCACTGCTGCAACGAGAAGGGACACCTCCGGCCCCAATACCTTTAATTATGAGTAATTCTAAACATGAGCAACAGGCATTAATGTAGGATCCGACAACATCGCATGCATATTCGCCTTCTATTGAGGATATCATTATTCTGTGCTGTCGTGTGAATACCAACAAGGGCAACACTACAACTAACAGCTATGCGTGTACTAATTAGTCTAATAATACATGGAAATCTATTTACAATGCTTTAATTTCTTCTCATTGGGTGGCATCGTGACAAATATCCACTACTATCCCATCCTTGAGGATAAACAAGTTATCTTCGTCCCGTAACTAATAGTAGGCTTTAATAATTGTTAGTGCTGATAGATTAGGTTGAGAATTCATTTATGACTACATACCAGGTTGAGTAGCTTGATTCTCATCCAAGTTACCAGTGTCTAGAGTACTAAGCTTCTCAACTTCTCTAGCAAAGAAGTCTCGCTCGGCTTTCATGGCAGCTCTGACACCACCAGCAGCAGCGACCTTCTCTGGATAACGTCTCACATTAGACCAATGTGTTAAGCTACGTAAAGCTTGCTCTAATGGCAATGCAGATTCAATTTCCCCGTCAATATCGCTTCCTGCCAGCCATTCATCCCTCAGTTCTGGTCGGCAATGAAGATAGATGGCCGTTATAACTCGCATATGACCCTGTCGCCACTTTCTACCACAGTATGGAACCTGCGATTTGATAAGCTTTAGGGTATAGAGTCTTAATTCGTCTTGTGGCACACGTAAAGACTTGCGAAGAATGTTAGATGACTTGTATGTCACCATGAGTAAGTTACGATGAACGCGGCCTTTACAGATTTTCTGCAGGATGCGGAGATAGTTGATGAGCGAGAAAAAGTTGCGTCTGGAAAAATCAGTAACCGGGGGTTGTTCGACCTCTCCATTCACTGGGAAGCCAAGCTCGTCAACCTCTGGACGCTGGGAAGTTGCAAGAGGCATAGCGGTGGTGTTGAGAGGCGCAAGCGGTGGCGACCGTTTCGTCTTAATAGGAGGCGGCGCCGCATCGTCTTCACTAGATTCGTGTTGGTCGCCAGTGTCTTCAGATTCCAATGGAGCTTGTCTTTTGGCATTGGTGTTGCAAAAATGAAAGAAACTACTTAGGGTTAGCAAAAGGTTCTTAGCTAATATAACTGTAATTGTAGAGTACATACGAGTTCTCTGGCCGATCGGTCTTAGATTCAACAACATTAGGAATTTCCTGATGTACAAAGAATTTCAAAACAAGGGGTAGATAGTTGGAGTCGAGTAGCAACTGTGTTAGATATTCGAATTTGAGAACATCTACAGGAGGTTAGCTGAATCTGAGATTATCGAGGTCATTATAGATACTTACGAGAAACTTTGAACCACTTCAGCAGTAAAATAAGAGTGCCAGTCACAGCTTTTGCAGTGACCTCATGGTTCTTTGCACTATCCATCTCTTTCGGTGTCCTGACTATCTCTGGGATGGTATTTGTTCCTCGTGGGGCGCCCATTGGATGAGCACTTTGTGGAACAGGTACAGGGAGCGATGCTACATTTGCCATGATAGTTTTCAAAAGGACAATGACCAATGACTGGAGGTGTGGTAAGCCATCTTTGTAGAAGTCATCAACTGATTGAAGTCTACGCTTGATGGCTGGATCCATCGCGTCAGGATTTGGTCCGTAATCAACAGGTATTGTTGGAAGACCAAGTTCATCCTTTGTGACATTGTCGACATCATCTTCTTCGTGTATCAACTTGCGGATACGTGCGAGTTCTTCCTTCTCCTCTAATGTTAATTCGCTTAGGTCAAGAGATTGGATATCATCGTCGTCTTCATTTGGTGCCGACGTGGCTGGTGCCCCATCCCAGCCCTTTTCCTCCTTGAGAAATGCTTCTCTTTCCTCCCACATCTGTCTCATGGCACGAGACATACGGACACGAGTAGAGAACAGAGTTCCAGCTTCGATGATCGAGGCCGGGAGGTCACTACCCTCCCATCGCCGACCAACACTTTCCCACTTCTCGCCAGCAAAACCCTTTCCACCTGCGCTATTACTAGTCACATCGAGAGGTGGATATAAGAACGGGAAACTCTGGTTAGTTTGATAGTTCTGTTTCTTTGCTCCTTTGCCGCCAGTAGCAGGCGATGGTGGGGGAGAAGGTGCAGGGGTCGCGATGTGCACAGGTTGGTTAAGAATTGAAGAGCTTCCACCGATCTGACTGCCTGGAGCAGGTGGCAAAATGCCACCATTGATGGAATTCTTTGTCGGTTGATTTGCCAATGCAGCCAAGAGAGACTTTCCAACATCATCGTAAGGCAGTTTTGATTGTGGTGGAATGTACGACGGATATTTGGAGGTGATCTCTGTACGGAAAAAATGATAATCAAGTGGTGAGGCCAGGATCAAATTGCAGGCTTTATCTTCAAGGGACGTTTCACTGGCAGCTTTCTTTGTCTCAAGAAGCTCTTGTGCACCACCAAATACGAGTAGAATCGCTTTCCAGAATAATAGAAGCATCTGGGTTTGGGGTAGCTGATCTCCTTCATCAAATCTACGTTTGGTAGTTATGACGAGTAATGTATCGACAAGGCTTGGTTGGAGGGATACTAATATCAGTGTTAGCACAATGCTTTTTACTTTTTTTTCAAAATGGCTATGGAAAACAAACCTATGTTTGCGTGTAACTCTGATGATATCTCTGGAAAGCTCAAAGCCACTTGTATGGAGAAATAGAGGATTGTCATGACATTCAAGAGATCGCTAAGATCTTCCTCAAAGTCATTATCAAGCACGGTATTATATGTCACAATGACATCCCACATAGCCTGTAGTGAAGTCTGGAGCGCATTCCAAATGATAGGAAGGCCACCTAAATTTGATACCAGTAGTACACCTTCTTTTATTGCCACAATTTGTTGATCGGTAGGAGGAGATATTGAATCACTTCGCAAGTCAAGGCCTGTTTCTTGATATCTACCCATGACGATATAGGTCAATGAACCTATAGCAGACGCTCGCACGGATGGGTCGCCACCTTTGATGACATCTAATGCGCCACGTACAACACCAGTCTTGAGCATTTCATCTGCTTCGTCCCAAAGTGTCGACTCTTGAACATTGAGGCCTTCGACTGCAGGGTTTTTGTCGTTGATCATGCCTGATATTGACCTCGTCGCATCCTCCCATTGCCAGTAGAAAGCATTCTTGGCTTCTGACAATCTATCGACATTGTAGGCTTTATCCACGAACCACTCTTCAATTTCATCGGTAAACGTGCTAAAGTCAGAATATGTGTAGTCGTAACATGACGTCTTTTCAGGCCGTTGGAAGCCAGCTACTATGCGCTTCAGCTGGCCAAGTGACAGCGAGTCCTGGGGGCCCTCTGACGGTATAGGGCCAAAGCGGCCATCGATTGAGCTTTTGCGTGGTGGTATAGGGCCTGGAGGGCCGGTTGTGATAGATAGATTGTTGAAGGATACTTGTCGTGACTGGTTGGGATCGAAGAAGTTATCGTTACTGAACAGTTGCTGTCTAGTTTGCGACTGCAATTGGGGAGGCGGGCCGGCGCTGATCTCGGGGCCAACGTCAGCCAGGTCGTCTGCTAGTTCTGAGCTCGTATCGGGCTTGGGCGCCCATAAAGATGTCATGTCGCAATTCGTGAATAGGAGCTTGAAGACAAAGTCTGATAGCTAGAGTTGCGAGTATTGTGATATTGGTTATAAGATGTTGGCAAGAAAGGAAGAAAAATAAATATTACTTCATGTGTAGATACGGTGGTATAAAGTCCCGCTCGAAAGATCACCGACTACAAAGAAGAGAAGAAAAGAAGAAGGCGCTAATCGCAGCAGTTTCGCAGCTTGGAGATTCGAATCATAAGTTCGGAGAGCAATTGATCATTTTGACTTAACGTCTTGAAGAATGACAAGGGTTCTTGTCAGCCTTGAGAATTCATAAACACAATGAGACATTGATTGGTCACTATATATGGAAGGTGGGGTTAAACCCTTCAGCCTTGTCCTTATATCATGACGTCTTACAACACAAGATGGCTGCGCCCGGCTTCGGATGAGCAGCCAGAAAGAGCCTAAGGTAGAACTTTGTCACAACTAAGGAAAGGAAAGGCAAAGGCAAAAAGGAATGTTGAAGCTTCAAGGATAAAAAAACACAGAAAATAGCCCTGAGTTTACAGCTAGAAGGAGCTAAGAGGGTCTCAGTTGTAGGTATCGAAGCATCATTACCTGCTATCAGCTGCTCCAGGTGTGTTTCTAGAACGTTTTGATCTTAGGACTTCAAGATACTTATTATAAGACCTTTTCTTTTGTTCTACGAAAAATTGGTCATTCTTCTCATACATTATTGCCAAAACAGGCTTTACTTAAACCATGTCAGCACACATACAATTACTTGGTGATAAATCCAGTTTATTTATCCGTTGTATAGAAGAGAGTAGTGGAGCAAGAGCTATGAAAGATCCATAACATTGGAGGTATGTATATCGATAACAAACAGAATGATGATTACTATTAGTATTTACGTAAAGGTACCAGCACAGTCAAGCAGAAAATATATATTTCAATTAAAAGCACCTACTGATGTTTTTTTAAAGACTCTAACTCTCTTTTCCAAACCATTTGTCTTTGTAATTGGCTTTCAAAGACTTACATAGATATATGTAATATGGGTATGATTCCTAACTTTTGACCATGCTGTAACATTGCTTGGTAATCTTGTCTAATGTCTAGTTGCATGTCGAAACAGACTTTACCCTCTGGGCCGTGGGGCCGCCGCAGCAATTTTGTATGGGAAATGCAGCTTGAGAGTTGATGTAGATACTTGATGTTTTTGTGGGTCTTATGAATCCTTCGTCTTCTATTCGTCTTTTAATTGGCTGTAAAATTTACATGTTGTGATTGGTTAGCTTGAACTGCCTATTTTGGATTTTGTTGTGGGTCAAAATTAATAAGATTTCATTGGCCAGCTCAACTAATGTCTCTTCTTATGCCTAGGGTTATTTATTTATTTATCATTTTACGTCTTTATGTAGATCACGTGGATCCGACCCTAATGGATCGTTAGACGCCATGTAAAGGTCTACGCGCTCGTCAGACCTCTCGCCGCAATGCACGAGAATGTCCGGGAAGGACATCTAGCCACTCTGGACTCCCTCGTCTAAAATATTGCCCCCAGGATAAACCTAAATGAGCAGCCCAGCCTGCTCCGGCCCTACCAGCCAAGCCGACCCTCAGGCAGGCCCTTCGGTTTCCAAACCTCCCTCCGCCGGTCCCAAGATCAGCGACCCGACCAATCCCAACAACGGCCCCAAGGCCACCCACCCCCTCCCAGCTAAAATGGAAAAACTTCCTTGCTTCGCCTTCCGGATGAAGGCAGACCACCAGCTTAGGGACTCAGACCGCGTCATGTTAGCCCAGGCCATCAACGACGCCAACGTAGCCCGTTGTGATGGCACACTGCACGAACCACAGCTTCAAAGTGGTAGCTAAGTCGGCGGAGGCAGGCGACCGCCTCCGGGCTCACAAGGCTCTCATTGAGAAGAAGTTCCAAGTTTCCTTCGAGGAAATAACTGATCGACTTGAGTACTGAGTCGTACACATCGCCGAAAGATTTTGCAGGCATAAGAGGCTCCGCCACCCTCGAACTGGCGGGTAAAATTGCGAAAGCGCACACTGAAGTGGCGCCGGTTGAGGTCCGATGGACCAAGAACAACCACAAGAACTTAGGTCTGCAAATGACCTTCTTCTTCCCCAAAGAAGTGAACAAGTTCCAGATTGGCCAGAGTTCTTTCTCAAGACGAATTCACCCGCAGCCAGTCATCCACCAGTGTGGAAGATGCTGGGGCTTTCACAGGTCCCAGTTCTACCACAAGGCTAAGCGATGTGCCAAGTGCAGCCGCTCGGCCCATACTGGTGACTGCAACTCGTCCAAGATTTGCATCAACCGCGGTGGCCCACATGAGGCTAAAAGTATTGAGCGAGACCAACTTGCCCGAAAGGCATCATTGTCTCACCAGACGCCTCCAAACTTCAAGAGCTACGCAAGAAGCATCGAAAGGAGACCCAGGACTCCGAGAAGGTTGCTTCCGCCATCTTGGCGGGTCGAGCGACCGACTCGAACTCACTAGGAGCCCCCACTGTCACCGCGAGTTCCTCGAACTCTCGCTCCCCTCGCCGAGATGGAGATAGATAGTGATGAAGTATACCCATCTCATGAATAGATGTCCCTCAAACTATCGCCGAGCTGCTATGCCCCTCCTATGTGTGCTTCAGGCAAATGTGGGACGAGCGAATAGTTCTCATAATCAAGCTTTTGCGAAAAATACTGCTAGATTTCTAAGAAACTTCTACTTTTGTTAAAGTACACTCCCGATAAGACCCTTTACAAAATGCTCCTTGCGGGCTGTGAAGGTGCGCTGGCCGCCCTCAACAAGCGGATGCTGGCCGCCAAAACGATCGCGTTGCTCCTGGAAGACGCGTTGCAGCAGATTAATGCACGCGACAACAGCGAAACTGAGACCGAGTTTTGCGCCATACTCTTCAAGGCTATATCCGACACAGCTGAGAACAAAGTCACGGTGTTCATCTACAACTCCAACACTCCTACCCCCTCGCCGACCGACAGGTCGACCTCCCCTCCCCCAAAGCCGCCCCTCCGAAGGCTATCCCTAAGGTAGACCCGCCTACCACACC
>RHDR01000064.1:0-76184 GCA_009806295.1 Davidsoniella neocaledoniae | reverse complement strand
TATACATATCTGATAGTCATATTTATTTATTTAACCTTTTACGTCTTTATGTGGATCACGTGGATCGACCCTAGTGTATCGTTAGACGTCGAGAAACCCTAATGGTCCTCGAAGATCCCCCATAATGGAGATCAGACCTAAAAAAGAAAAACAGAACAAATTTCGCATTGGGAAGCAGTGGAGAAGACAAGCAGCACTGGCCTGTCTAAACTTGTTTATTCACTGTCCACCTAGAAGGTTGGTAGAGACACAAAGGAAAAGACCAGAGTGCTCAGAATACGAGGAAGGTGCTCGGGGGACCAACGACCGCAAAAAGTGTATAGAAAAGGGGGTGAGCTGAGAACGTCCCTCGAGAGGGGAAAAAACGGGCTCAAGACCTCACAATACGGTGCAGCATGAGCTAAATCAATAGATGCGAGAGAATGGACAGCAACAATGGGGATATGTGCTGGTCGCTCTCAAAGACCCATGACGAAGGGGAATTTTTCGTCTTTGGACAAAGGAGGAGGCACCGTGAACTCAAAGGTAACCCCCCGAGGGCTGTAGGGAAGGTTGCTGATAGTTATATGTATTCTATATATTTGGCTTGATCGTTGTGATATCAACCCTAACAACCTTGATAGATATATCATGAATAAATGAAATCGCCTTATTCTGGATGCTAACAAGCCAACTCCAGTCATGTTAACTTTTAATCTCTTCACTAGACCGCCACGATCATTAATGTACTTTATTTGTGAGATATAACTATAGCCACTTTTGATACTTTCTTTATAATATATAGTTTATGGATAACAAAATCTAACTTAAGGTAGAGCTTTCCCATTTAGCAACTACTTTGAAATAGAAAGACTAGGATGAATAAGTATGGGTGTTCTTACTCGCATAACCAAGTAGACGTGGATTAAAAGAATTCTTCAGGGGCCATTGTTGGCATAATCCGCATTCTACACTATTTGACCCCGCTATAGGCCGTCAAATGGCTGTGTCCAGGACAAGGATCTATTTACTGTACGTATACTTGCTATATTTGTTTGTAAAAATCTGCCACTAGGCAGCCGAATTCCAGGCCCTACTAAAATAAATGCTGTGCCACACATTTTCATCTCGATCTTTCTGTTTGGCTTGAGCTAAATCACTTACTTAAGTGCATATATATGCATGTATGTACGTTTGAAAATAGTTCATCTCAGACTATCTGACAAACTTATACGTACGTATAGATACATGTGCTTGATACGTATAAAAGACGTATAAGGAAGGAACAGGGTATCCATCCCATCATTTAGGGCAAGTACTGTTATTCTCTGATGCGATTATGTGATCACGTGGTCGCATAGCGACGTCTCTTGCCTTGTTTGGTTTCCTTGGGTGCCTGGTTGATGAACATAAAGCTAAGAACAGTTCGTACGTATATCGTTCATTGTATATCTTTGAAATCTCCTTCTGGTATTGCCTCTGGCTTATGCATTTCTTTGTCGCCTTCATTTGTAATCTGCACAAAGTATTCTTATTTTACCTCAGACCGTCCGGCCCAATTTCTGGTGGTACCTAAACAAAGTAAAATCGCCCGATCCTCCCGAGACTCCGGAATTTATGTTTGACTAGCCTTCATTGTTTCCCACGACAACAACATTGATATCCTAGATACTTCTCTCCCTGTCTGGCAGCTTGTTTGACGTCTCTGCTTGAATTTACCCATCTGGAATCTGATATCTGCTGCCCTTTCGCTAGCTCTGTCCTTCATATACTCGTTTAGGCGCAACTTTGTACTTGGCCGCCTCGGCATAGACGACGCTTTGCCAAGTTTCAGAATTTGGCCGAACTCTATCGATCTCTGTTGCTACATATAGCAAGAACGGCAGCGACGAACAGACCTGGCCGCTTTGTGTTCAGTGGGCTGGTATGGCTAAGCCTTGTCGCTATCAATTCAGCACCCGTCGCATCTTGCTGTCACCCACTTGTTTATGCCGAACTGTTAATAGAAGCGCACAGTACAGACTAATTATTCTACTGCTAGTAGCAACTGATAGCTACTGCTACTATATTCAGCACTAGAACTGGGCATTTTCGTACGGAAGCGAGCTCTGGTCCGAGGTCTCGATTGACCATCGTCATCTATATACTTTGCTCACCTATCCTCATTGTGCAGCTGTGCTGGGGCATTTGTTTAGCACTTTTCGCAATATCAGTGCTTGACCATTTTAAGCCACTCTATTTGTAGGCCTATTAGCCGAATCTTACTCGACATTGCCAGTGATTCGATACTACTAGCGGTATAATGTCCTCGACAGCTCAGTCCACAAACCCGTTTCGCCGCAAAGGCCCGAATTCAGGCTCAAGCTCTACATCGAATGTCTCTTTGCGCCCAGCTCTAGTTTTGTCTAGTGTCTTCGACCCCGACGCCGACACCACGGCCTCTGAGGCTTCTGGTATCTCGAGCTCGACCCCACGTTCGAAAGTCGTAAAAAAGGTCCGCGTGCAGTCGCCGCCACCCTCGCCTCGGCTCCTCGAACCAGCTTCTATCAGCCAGAACACAATAGAGACAGAGTCATCATGCGATCTTGATGATCTGGACGAAGCAGACCCATTCACCTCTGCAACCGTTGGTGATGCGGAGGAAAGTGACGATGAGCCGGCTCCGCCGATAAAGACCCTATCTCACAACCCTTTCAGCAAAACCCTCAATGATATGGAAGGGACGGAACGAATTACTAGTATAAAGAACGCTGAACCGCCAAAGGAAATAAAGAGCCCTGTTGCCCGAGCTTCCTTGGATGTTGAAGCCTTCAAGAGATTGCTACTGACCGGATCTACCGGTTTGGAGCCAACCACAAACCCTGACCTATCTATTTCGCCACACAGCCCTGGGACACAAGAACACAAGATTCTATCACCGGCTTTCGTCTCAAGCCCAGTTATACAGTCACCCAAGAAACCCCCCCCTCCACCAAGCTCTCGACATGGAAGATCAATCAAGAGTATAGATTTGGGTAAGCAATCACCAGTACCTTCTCAGCCAAACTCACCACCGTCATCATCGGCTGGTGGTCATACACGACCACTTCCAGCTACACCTCCCCCTCCACGACGGTCACGGGGTGATTTTAGAGTCGTTAGTGATGAGATACCAAGTCCCCCCCTCCACAGTAGAGGCCTCAAAATCCCAAAAATCCGAGCACTCTACTCGGGCCCCGGCACCGCCGCCACCACGAAGACCGCATCACAAGCAATCACTGGCATCACCAAGTGATACGGCTTCCACTCCGGCAATACATGGGGGAAAAACATCGAAGGGATCCTCTCCGATATCGCCGGTGGCAGTTCCGAGTGGAGGAAAAGCAAAGCCTCCTCCACCACCAGCTCGCAATTCCTCGGTACGACGGCCACAGAAAATAGCACCTCCTTCATTGCATGGGAACCCTACTGAACTGGCACGGAAGTCATCCAACTCAGGCAATCGTGGGGCAGCACCACCTCCTCCCCCAACTCCGAGACAACGAGGCAGTAGCAAGGGAAGTGCCGATGGTAGCACTGTTACATCCCCCAATTCTGTAGACCCTCATGCGTCTACCGATACGGAGGTCAATGCCGACATGTTAGCTGAGTTAAGTGCACTTGAAAAGGAGGTGGAAGAGGCAATGAAGGGCTTGAAGGTGTAGGTTCCCCGTACGTTTGCTATATGCCGCTCTTTAATTGATATATTGGTCTGTTATTTGTTTTCTAGCCTGTTCCAGTTTTGTGTTAACAAACTTGTTCCGATGCTTTACAATGCCACTTTTGAATTGACTCGATAGCTTGTTATTTGGTTGTTTTTATTCCAACGTGCTTACATGGCTTCTACTATGATGAAGCTACACTGGGTGTAAATAAGTAGGGTCTTGGGTATAATTAGGGTTACACCGAGTAGCAAGGTTTAGTATTGTACTCCTTCCAACCTTGGGTGATCTTAATTCCAAACAACAGCACTACAACTATCGTCAAATACGTATCTATATACTACTACAACTATACTGGTTGAATAGGCTGAATTATTATGTTGATTCAAAGGATCTCTATGCTACATCGCCGACAGTATACAGATACTCATCAATCCATCACGACTTCGGGGCATCCTTCTTGGCGTTTAATACTTTACGAGCCAATTATGCTTAGAAATGATGGAGTAAGCCTGCATACGCGAGTCTGGCGAGACTTCTACAGAATCAAAGCTCATCGCTTTGGCCTCTAGAAGGGCTACTAGGCAGTGCTTGATCTTGTCTTGTGTTTATTCGAGATTCGAAACATGTCCTTGTAAGTACAAAGCTCGAACAAATATAAGCTTGAATTTTTCGCTTCTCCATTTTTGTTGTTCTTGCAACTCACACATTTTTAAGATTCCTAGATTCCCGTATCTACTTTACACTTGCTGATACCGCCTAAGTCACCATGAAAGCTGCTTTAGACCAAGCCATAGATAGTGAAAATGCAGCCCCTGATGCTGAAAACCCACCAACCTATGGCGATGTCACCTTTGAAAAGACTTGGGTCGAGGTTGTCAACGCTGTTCGAAATCTTGTTGCCTTTGATCAGAACCCAGATAGCGTCCGCAACTTGACATCTGATCAGCTTCTAGAGCTGATCAATAAACGTCTCGAGGATGATGCGATGGCGGAAAAGGCAGTCCTCGCAACCAAGAGATCGAAGGCTAAAAAGATCATGAAGCGAACGGTAGAGTGCATTAATGTTGTTAGTGGTGTTGTTGTGAAAGCTTCTGCCAATGTAAGTGTAGCATATACAATCTTTCTTGACCATATCAAAATGGCTAACTAATCTATCTTTCATGTATAGGCATTCCCAGCCGCCGAGCTATGTTATAGTGCTATTGCTGTTGTATTCAAGATATACAACGCCTATGACGATATCTTCCCTAAGTTATCCGAGGTTCTTGGCATAACTTGCGACTTTTTGTGGCGTCTCGATAACTACACCAACGTCAAGGGCGACATGGATCCGAAAATCCAACTTATTGCCGTCATGTATCTAAGGATGTTCATTGAAGTTTGCGAGCAGGCTGTTGCCTTCAGGTCTAAGCGCTACAAGACAAGCATGGCACTCAAGAATGCCTTCTTCAACGAAGATGGTATATCGGAACTGAAGCGTCGAATTGAGGCCCTTCAGAACAATGAACACTTGATGGTCCAAGCTAAGACGTATAACATGGTCGAAGGTATCGGCGCACAGGTTGCGACTATCAGGCATGATATGGAGTCCAAAGACGGTAAAAAGGGCCAGGAGCTCAGTAATATGTTCGGGCTTGACCATACCAAGTACAAGGAAACCACCGAGTCGTGGAAAACCACTATCGTCACCAAACGACCCGAAAAAGGAACTGGAAACTGGCTGCTACAAAATGAAGCCTTCCAGAGCTGGACTGACACCGACAACGGCTCCAACGTCCTTAATCTCGGTGGTCCAAATGGTTGTGGTCTGACGTATTTAGCTGCTCGCGTCACTAGACACTTACAAGAGATGGCGCAAAACTCAGTGGAGCAGCTCAAAGGCCGATCGATCATTGTGGCTGCCTTTCTGGACCATCATAGACAGAAAAACAACAAGCTCGACCTTGCCGAAACATTACAGGTGACCCTGAAGAGGATGCTTCGACTGTCTATTGCGGAGGATGCGCCGTTCCAGAACTTGGTCCAGAACTATCAGAAGACCCACGACAAGAGCCTATGGCCAACAGACGCTACCGAACTGTTCAAAGAGCTACTTTTGGACAACGAAGAGATTGAGACTATGGATGCAACCTTCTATTTTATTTTGGATGGATTCAACGACGACGACACAAACGAAAAGATCGCCGAAGAGCTTGAGCCTATTATTTCTGCCGTCAAGGCATCCCGAGTGCGCAACCAGGTCCGGTTTTTGGTGACGGGCACGGATGAAATGTTTCAGCATCTGAACAAGACACTTCCAGCGCAGACTGTTGTCATCGATGTCCCGGAATGGAATCGTACTGACCGCACGACTATTATCACGTCTAGACTGGATAAAATGGAGCACCTAAAGGACCTCGAACGACCACAGGTCCCTGAAACCAGAACGATGATATCAATGGAGCTAAGCAAGAATGAAGATCTATCTCGTACCATCCTGACCCTGGACAGTATATCGAAGATGTCCAACATCAAAGACATCAAATCCGTTATCGAGAACGCCACAAAAAGCAAAAGGATCAGATCACACACGAAATCGAGCGCTTGCACAGGATCTCAACACCCGAGGAGATTGCTGAAATCAACGAACTTATCTTGTGGGTTCATGCTCCCAGCGTCTGGATTTTGCCATACCAGGTGGAACATGCACTTGCTCTGCGTTTCAAGGTGCATGGTGAGCAGAAGATGGACTCTACACAGAGCTTGATGACTCTGAAGGAGAGAATTCAGAAAATGTATGGCCTATTCCGTATCGTCGATGACTGTATCAAGTTTAGAATCCCAGAGACGGAGAATTACCTTCCGAAAAAGAAGGGCGCCCTGGATAGCAGCACGACCATACACGAATCAGAAGTCGCGCTTATCGACCACTATTTGAAAACGGTCTGCCCAGCTGAAGTGTACGAAAAGTTTGGCTTCAAGGCCTTCCTCGACGATAAGATCAAAAACAAGAACCTTGCGGCCCAGAACCGGTACATATTCCTGGATGCCCCGAACATGCACATCGAAATGGCTATGCGCTGTATGGCTTGTCTTATGGACTCGCAACCGAAAAACAAGGATAGAGAGACCAATCTCAAAGGCTTTTCGGCTCGATATCTAATGCACCACTTGGAGAGCATACCTAAGAAGGGTACTGACCCGGCGCGCATTTCCCGTCTCGGTGTTATGCTTCGCGAGTTCTTTTCCTCACCATACGCCATCACAAGCCTTGCCACGAATGGTGTGGCGAAGTTCTGCGAGTGTGTCTTTTGCCGGAACGGAGCCACCAGCAATATCATGTTCCCTGAGCACTGGAAAGCGTGGATTCAAAATAAGACAGCCATCAAAGAGGTCGATAAATGGATCAAAAAGACAGGAAACTACGAGTCTGATGCCGTAGTGGACAGCATAGACAAGGTGGTGGCAGACTCTATGTCACTCATCGATTTGACTGGTAGACTCTTGAAGCCAGCAGCACAGCACTTCGCTGAGATGTTATTCAAATATCCCGGACTAGACCTTATGATGAGCCAGAAGTACGCGTTACAGTTCCTACAAGTGGTGAAGCAAGACGTAAGTTTCGGAGCGCAAATATGACTGCCTTTTGTTGCACATTAATATGAACTAACACGTGCTGCTATAGATGGAAGGCAATGACGGTTGCCAATGTCTCAGATGTATCAGCATCACTATGGACTGTATCTCGGATATCGAAGCGTATTGCAAAGAGTTGCTGGACAGCTCAGTTCTGAATCAAGCCGATACAGGCGTGGATATCGACAGTCAAGCGGCATACGTCATGTACCTCGTCCAGAGTAAATCTATACCATCAAGAGCCATCACTGATCGTGCCGAGAAGGCGCTCCAGCTCAATCCAACAGCGTGGAAGGCAAAGTATACACTCTCAAAGCGATCAGGCCCAGTCAAGACGCAGATTGCATACCTCCAAGACGCCATTACTCTGCTTGAGC
Source organism: Davidsoniella neocaledoniae (assembly GCA_009806295.1). Taxonomy (NCBI): domain Eukaryota; kingdom Fungi; phylum Ascomycota; class Sordariomycetes; order Microascales; family Ceratocystidaceae; genus Davidsoniella; species Davidsoniella neocaledoniae. The sequence goes on along the minus strand of RHDR01000064.1, from coordinate 68,530 downwards.
AGAACGAGGTATTCTCGCAGACACAGGAAGGCAAACGATCATTGTCGAGAATGTGCTACGATCTGGGAGCCATTTGGGCCAACTGGATCCAAACTGCAGACAAGGCGACTGCTCTCTTTATCAAAGCCGCCCAGAAACACCAAAACGAACATCTCGTCAAGGATATGTACAAAGTCTTCATATGGCTTGACCGTCTACGGGACTACGAATCCATCATGAGTATATTTTGCGCGTTTGGTCTGAACGAGCAGAGTAATGATGAGTCTAGGACGGAATCATCACTAGCCTTGGATTCATCCGAGCTCAGCGCTTCAGCTCTTGACGACAGCTACGATGAGAAGCTTGGTTGCTCTAGGAAGGAACTGGTTAGGGACTTCAACCATTTCCTGGGGATTATATGTTCTTTGGACTCGTGGTGGGGTTGGGGTGAAAAATTCCTGGGCTACACTATTGCCCGTACATTCTACTATACTGACAAATGGAAGCTACTTGATGTCGTATTCGAGAGTGCTATGGACGAATTAGCGAAAGACACCAAAAAGTACAATCAGTACTGCTGCTTATGCTTCAACCACGCTTTGGCAATTTCTTGGAAACCAGGATGTGATTGGTATCAGGTCCGCAAATCTTTGGATCGAATTCTGAGCTGGGATTGCCAGGAGTCGCTTACTGATTCCGACCAGGTCGAGATGATTGATCAAATCACCGGGCTCTATATTACCGCGGCGGTCAATATTCTCAAGAAACTTAAAACTGACGCTGAAGCCACTAAAGCTGATAAAGCCAAGTCCGAAGTCGCCAAGACGGAAGCACTCAAAGCTAATGAGTTTGAGAGTAAAAAGGTTATCGACAAGGTTGAAGAATTATATGTTATAAGATACAAATTCGGAGATCTGACGGATACGGGCCTTCTTAAGTTTGTGATGGCATGGAATCGAGAGCCTAAACTAAAGCGCAGCAACAAGCCCAAGAAATTTTTTGCGCCTCGTGCGGCGAAGTATCTCGAGATGCTGCGCGATGACATCGAAACCAACGACCGGGATGCGTACAATGCACTACGTCACATGTTCAACGCGTTCCAGGACGAAAAGAACCATTATGCTGTCGTCGACCTGGTTATCCAACTTTCATGCAGGAAGAGTTTGGGATCCCCTACAGACGAGATCAAATGGAGTCAAGTTCCAAAAGTTTGTGCGCCTATTGATAGCGATAACGAAGTGGAACTGGACATGGTGAATCTATATCCACCTATCAACAACACAGTCAAGAAGATACTTCATACTCCAGTCAGCTCTTCGATCAGCACTCTACCTCACAACAACGGCGAGGCCAGTCAGGAAATCCACACGGAAAGCGCAGGTCAGGGAGAAAGCGGAGACGGCAGCTATATTCAGACGGCGTTTGCCGCAGAAATAGTCACTGGAGAAGACTTCGGACCGCAGCCGAAAATCTTTTTGAGTTTCTACGACAGATCTGTTTCCGGAGATGGGGGTTGGGTGTGTGATTACTGTTATAGTGATGTCATGACTGCACGCGGCTGTTATATTTGCGAAGACTGCCCCGAAGATATCATGCTTCACTCATGGTGCTACGAGCTAGTTCAGCAGGGATGGCAGCAATACTCAAATTGCCATCGGACTCATTCGATGAGGAAGTTGACACCGCGCTCCGAGACTTTGGATAACATCGACTCGAATAGTGTTGTCGTAGATGGAAAGCACTGGACTATTGAGGAGTGGAAGAATTTAGTGGATGGCCAATATGTCAGAGTTACAAACGAGGCCAAGAAGGCACTGAAACAATCGCAGTCAAAGAAATTCGATAGGGCGTCGTAGGTAGCTAGTTAGTTAGGGTACACGGCCAAGATTAGTAATCTATGGATATCTAGGCACATATACAATTACATACATCTACATGTATTTACATATGCATACAGCCAGTTGTGACGGTGCTTCGGGTTTCCTAGTTGAGAAGCGCAAAATCGTAAAATTGTAGCTAATATCCATCCACTACTTTGGGTTAATATTTGGAGTTTGTGATCAAAGATGCGAAAAAAGTTGGGGAACCCTGGTCATATTGGCTGGCCTAGTAGTATTGGTTGGATTGAAGAGTAGGACCGACCACGGGTTTTTCACGACGGCTTCTCTTGATCTAGCTCAGGGAGCGCTATTCGATATGCATCTGGTAAGTGTATCTATATAGCATACAATATGCGGCCGGGGCTTTGATATTGTAGTATCGTTGAACAAAGGTGGCAGCCGGCTATCATGATCCTTGCTAGTAGGCCTCGTGACTAGTACAACAACGACACCTACATCTACTAGTGGCAGTTTGGCGATGCTTATTCAGCCTCTTTGGCCAGAACGGAAAGTGGAAGCCCGGCTTATCCACAAATTACAAGTCACCCGACCACCTTTTGTCCGGCAGCTGCATACGGGAAGTGTGTCTGGCCATCAAGTTAGAGCAAGCCGAGTGAATATCGTGACGGGATGCAGTCAAGGAGGTGTACTATCTGTATATACAGTGTGGCCTAGTTGTAAAGAGTGTAGTCCAAAAGCGTAGGTGCACGAAAACGGAAACACCGCGGCTTTGGTACGACGGGCAATAGTGGTGCGATTTTGCGGTAGCTACTGTGTTGGTACTGGCGTTGTTCCATATCGGACCGCTCTGCGCCGGACTTCAGAAGTGAGGTTCCTGCTTTTTTGGTAGCCAATCTTCGGAGCATATAAGGAAGCATGCATGGCCGTCCTGAACACGTAGTTTCTGTTCTGGCCAGCTGTACCAACACCAAAAAATAAACAAATAAACAAATTTCGACAACGCCTCTTGTGCAACTATATTTCCGCCTTTATATCTTCCTCCGGCCTCGGTCTTGTTACTTTGATATCATAATTATCGTCACCTAAGACATCGCCAACGTCCCTCCACTTTGATTCTCGACAACTCACCACGATATATTCGGCTTATCCAGTACAAAATGGGCTCGCCAGAGAAGTCAATGCTCCAGCTGCTGGAAGAACAGCGTAAGCGAATCCCCGTGAAATGCCCCATGCCAACGTCCTCGACGGTAATATTAAGGCAATTGATGCTAGCGATGCTAGCGCTGATAGTACAACCCGTGTTGTTGTGTTGTTTGCTGACCCTCTCTCGTGCAGTTGATGTCGACGTGGACTGGATGGACCCAGTCTTTGTTCGCTCGCTAGACTTCAAGTACCATGACATGACCAGCAATCAATTCATAGTTGACGCCCAGGTAGTCAAGCCAGAGAACCAGAAACTGATCGCCCAAGCCGCCAGCGAACTGCCGGGCCAGGATTCGCTAGCTGTGTACACGAGAGTGGTAAGTTCTTCCGTCTTTCCCGCTTCTTCCTGAAAAGAGAGAAAGCCCAAAACATACAAAGCATGTATCGATTTGCTATTCAATACTCGATTGGGATGTGTCAATAACAGCATTTGCTTGCTCTGCGCTGCCTCGCTCGCCCATGCAATAGGCCGCCAATCTATGCAAGAACAACATTGATGTTCTGACCGGCCGAGTCCTACTCCAAACCCGCCCAGCTGAAGCATACGATACCGAGGCAACGGTCAAGTACGGGTTGCTTATCGATGCGGAGCTAGGGCGTCTCGGCATTGGTCGTGATCGCTATGCCATCAAGATCCCCATCACCGGACCCGCCATGAATGCAGCCAAGATCCTACAGGCCGAGGGCATTATGACTCTCGGCACTATACTACTTAGCGTTGAACAGGCTCTTGCTGCCAGCCAGGCCGGCTGTTACTACGTCAGTCCGTATTTAAATGGTAAGTCGCACTGACACTGAATTGAGCTCAATGAATGTGTGCATTCAGGAGCATTGTCTACGATTTCTTGTTCTAGAACTTTGCAGATAAGACCCGACTGGTTGGTGTCTCCTCCTTTGGTTTCCACGTCCCCACTTCATTGCAGATTTGGCGTGTCAAACCCCAGCGATTAGGCTGCAATAAACACCAGCCAACACCAATGATCCTAGTGCACAAGAAAGAAGCACAGGCTAATTAATGGCTAACAAAACAACCTCATTCAACTGTAGAAATCAAGGCGCACCTGGACAACTCAGTATGGCCCAACGTGACCGACCCCGCTATCGAGCATCCCATGGCCCCCCGCGTCATCCAGATGCTAGAGGCTTACCGCTCGCTATACCGGAAGTCGGGCCGCGAGCAGCCGCGCATGAAACTCGCCAGCCTACTATCCATTGACGAGTGCATGGCCGCCGGCGAATACGGGTGCCATGGTATCACTATATCGCAACCTTTACTAGAGGAGCTCGCTGCCACTCCGGCTACGCGTGCAAAACAGCCCAGTGGCCCGGGCCCCAAGCCAGCACATCCATACGCTAGTGCACCGGAAGCTCTCCACGCGCGTTTTGCGGATGCATTGACTCGTGATCCGCTGCGGGAGGGAGGTCTTGCGTTGCAGGCAAGCCTCGACCAAGACTGGCTGGCTAATGGGGGCCAATTATTAGACGATGCCATTAAATGGGACCCAGCGGCCCAGGAAAGACTAGACTATGCGCTGGACTTTTTCAACAAGGCAGAACAGCGGAGTTTGGAGGTGATAGAGGCCGTGCTTGCTAGTGTGTAAATGTATACAATTACATGTATGAAGACGTGTATGCGCTAATGTTACCTAGTGCGTTGTGTCGATGTGGGCTTGGAACTTGCGTTGATCAAGCATGTGATTATGATAGATAGTTTTTCAATAATGAACTAGTATGGTCAAGTAGGTAGGCCTGCAGATAGCCTACCCTTCTAAGTGGGCTGTCCCAAAGTGATATCGTGCGTTCTTGGTCTTTCTTGTAGATTCTACATATTTGGCTACGGAGTCAGGCTGATATGGCGTAAGATTATCAGCAAATATAGAAAGTAGGTATCAAGAGAAAGAAGATTTTAGAACATATATACATAGGAATATGAAATGAATTGGTTAGTAAGAGGTCTACGAAGATAAAGGTTGGTGTATGACTATCAAAGAAACTTGATTATACGTATATGCCGGGGGATGCATCTGTCTTCGCAGATGCATACAATCTTAAATACGCAACTAAAAATTATGTGTAAAGCACTTGAGTCAAGAGTAGTGGAAAACAACTTAGTGAAGTAAGGGTTAGGGTCGTTTCAAAGCAACGAACAAGTCTAGACAAGATGATACAAATAAAGAGAACAACAAGTAAATTAGTGAATGTAAATAATCTAATAGAAATAAAAACAAAAGCAAGCGATGATAGTAGTTTCCTCCAATGCCCTCCATCCAAAAAAGTGTAAGCCCAAGTGATATATGAACAACTTATGTATGTTCCAAATTTATAGAGTCCCTATTTATAATATCCAAAAAGCAAATTTATCAAAAATTGAAACCAAGTAAAACAAGCACGGCATAAAGTAAAAAAGTGGGTGAAAGAAAGCAGGGAAAAAGAAATCATGAGAGAAGAATGAAAAGCAATCATGCTTATATCGGGTAATCATAAAACGTAAAGTCTTCGTCGACTAAGAACATGTTTGTGAATCTGTGTAATAAAGCATGGGGGTATTTACCAGCCATGCTTAGACTCATCATCGTCGTTGTGCTCACGTGGCCCGTCATCGTCTTCCATACCGACATCGTGTCCATGATCCGGGTGCACATGTTCGTGGTGGCCGGAATAGAATGTGCTTCGGGAAACCGGATGACTATGAGGTTGGGGTGGATACATCACGCCTGGGTTCTGTGACTGCGGGTCAACATACATAGATCCTGAGTTGCCTTGGTGGATGTGTGGCTGGATGTGTTGTTGCTGTTGTTGACTGGAGTATATTTGTGGCATACCACCTTGCTGTGGCTGTTGTTGTAGTTGTGGTCGTGGCTGAGGCGAATATAGCGAGGCGGGGTTTGTTTGGGGAAGAACTTGGCTTTGACCAGTGAAAATATGGGTATTATCAGGACTGGAGATCTGTGGCACCTGCTGATGTTGGCCGTGGTGGTGTTGCTGGCCTGGGTAAAGCAAAGGGTCGGTCTGTTGTCCATGGCTATGTTGCTGCTGAACAGAGGCGCTAGGTAGCTGTGAAATACTAGCTTGGCTTAGCATATGATCAACAGCATAGTATGATTGGCTGTGCGACGGGCTGGAAATCTGAGCGCCGTGCCATTGATGCTGTTGGACGGGTGGTGGCGACTGAACAACGGGAGATAGGGTACCAGATTGATGAGCGTGGGCTTGAGTGTGGGCGTGGGGAGAAGCATGAGGATGAGCATGGGTAGTGTCTTGCGGATTATACATGGAGCTGAATGGAATGTTGGGCTGCGTGCTGAGGCCCTGAGGCGCTAGTGGATGGTGACCCTGGTTGCTGTATGAAGCATTGAAGGGCTCAGGAACTATCGATGCGTGCGTTTGCGTAGTATCGGACATGAAGCTGCCCATGGGTGAGCTGAGGTCAACGCTGGGAGCGCCCATCGATGACTCTTGCACGTAGTTGAATGGCGTTTGACTAGGGAGCGTTGTCGGTGCCTCCTGTGGTGCTAGCGGCTGCATAGGCTGTTGTGAAGACATTGCTAAGTGCTGGCCCTGCTGAAGGGGCAAGCCGCCCACCGGGTAATCCGATTGTGTAGGGCGGTTTCTCATGGACTGCTGGGATATGATGTTTTGGTTTTGGGATACGGACTCGTTGCGTAGCTTCTCTGCCTCCAGGCGATCCTTTTCCTGAACCTTGTAGTAATTAGGATACTTGATCCTTTCCTCCGCCGTCATTTCGTAGTCATCCTCGCGGGGATCAGTCTTGGGCTCGCCATATTTGTTGAGTGGCCGACCTAGAGCTAGAGCCGCACTCTTAACTATCTCCGCTTCGACAAGGTAGTCAAAAAGAAGTGAAAAATCGGATAATTTTATTATTGCTGGTATTGGAGGTAGGTTGTCATTAATACGGTACTTGTTAAGCTGTTCCAGAATAGAATTGCGCTCGTTGTTTAGTTTTCGGACGCCACCAATTGCCTCACGGCAACGAATATTTTGTAGGCAGTGTAGTAGCGTGCTTTCTAGCGTGACAACATGCTTAGATAACCGTTTAGCTTCAGTATGAACAACCTTTGGGATAAAAGATGCAAGTATCTAGTAAGAAGATACAATGTTAGTTGGGTGGAACTGGCGTTACACAAAAGGTGAGCGATATAATTCCAGATGGAAATATTTCCGTATGTGGAAACGGCGCCGGCTTCTCGTCCGACGTGGCACAGGGCAGTTTCTGATCTTGGAATGATTGAGAACGTCCTAGGTAGTACAAGACTTCGAAATATGGTAAAGAATGATGAAAATGGGGGACATGGGAAAACTGTCATTGGTTAAGGAACTTACTGCAAGACTTGTCTTGAAAGCTTCTCGACGGGACTTCTCAAACTGCCGATGGCTTGCGCGTTCCGAATCGGTAAATGTCCGTATTCTCTTTTTCTTATAGCGTTCCCTAGTAGGGGTTATGGGCGTGGCAGTGTTGCTTTGCGTCGCGACGGTGTTTACTGGGGTATCAATTCCAGTGATGGTTGTATCCCCCATCTCTTGGTCAGAGTTCCCCATATCTCCATCGGATTCTTGGAGACCGGAAACGCTCAAATTCGATGTCATGTCGCCGGCTGCAAAGGAAGAACTGGGTGGTATTGAGTCCATGGATGGCGCTAGGATAGTGCCCCTGTTATGTGGATCGCTGGAAGCCGGATCAGTGGAAGTCGGATCGTTTTGAGTCTTTTGCATGTCTTTGTTCTGAAAAGTTGTTCTCGGGTTATAATGATAAGCCCTCTGGGCCATGATGATATTGCATGGACTATGGATTATCCGCGCTCAAAAGATCGAGTGCCTTGGGATTGAAAGAGAACGGATGTAATACTATTGGGAATCAAAGCATATATATAGCACCGGATCTTTCGACAGGTGTGTGTATAATAGCAAAGATGAAAGATGAAGAGAGCAGGCTGTGGGAGTGCGTGGAGAGTTATCTTTTTCTTTTTTTTTTTTTGGGGTTTGGGGGGGGGGCTCGCTTGTACTACGGAGAAGGAATCGAGCGAAAGGGTCGGAATCGTTGAGCCAACTGGTAGATACTACTCACACTCCTGTTTGTGTTTATGTTGTATTTCTCTTGTTTATGTTCATAGCCACTCTTTTAGTTATATTATAACCTCTTTTCTGCTTCTCTACGCCGCAAACAAGACTTAGTGGTTTAGATAGAGTGCTCCATGGTAGCGTTCGTGGTGTAGATAAATGGTGCAAATAAAGTAACAGAAGACGCTTAGTTGTGTAATGTCAAAATCAGGAATACCGAAAAAAGAGAAGACGGGTACTTGGGTTTCGAAATAGTGTTCGTGGTAAACGTTCGTATATCGCTTGCTTTGTTTTCTTGTTTATGTTTTTTGGCGGGGGGGGCTCGAGGTGGTACTAGGTACTAGATACAATCAAGCGAGTGAAATCGAGATATGTTGTTGGCTAAATAGCTGAACACCGAGACAATATATGGCATTTGTTACCGGGATGGCGGTTTGCACTCAGGCTTGTAAGTAATAATCACACGACGGCAGGGAGTTAGGATTCCGAGCAAGAATAAGCTTGTTCGTAGCGGAAAGAGAAAATAAGGATAAAGTCAAACGGGGAGATGAGCTGGTCGAAAAATAAAGATTCCACGACGCAAATGGGTAATACCGACAGCGATTTATAGACTCGTGAAAAGTGGCGGGTAATGAAAGATGATATTGAAGCGGGCGGTAGTAAGTAATATGGTGAAATAATGTGCTGTATTTATTATGAAGGGGAGTGTAGAGGTTGATCAAAGTACAAATATGTTAACCATATTCATGCCCTGGCGTCTTTTCTGTTAGCCTATAATGGGTAAATTCAGTTTTGCTATATTTTTAGGATTGATCTCATTTAGGCCAATGTAACAGAATGGAATAGCCCAACCTGGAAAAAATAGAGGTATTAGTGTTGTTTCTATTACTATTAGTATAAACAGCTCTAGAAATGCGATTTTGTACACTATGGATCCATTAACTAACTATATTCAAAACGAGGAACCTATTTAAGAGCCTATTTTCTCTTGTTAAATCAAGATTCTTCAATATGCTTAGACCACATCTAAAGCTGCCACCAAATTTGCAGTGAAGATATAATGGTATATTATAGACTTAGACCTCGAACTTTAAATAGACGGTAGATACATACATATATAGTCTTATTGATCGACCAGACTTAGATTTTCAACTTCTACAAAACAATAAAAACTGCAGATACTCCTACAACTAAGCTACAACTCATATTTCGCTTGTTAGTCCCGGCCGAGATTCAAAAGCCTACTAGGATATAATAACTATTTATGATTCACATTGTTGAAACTGTAGAAAGAAAAAAACCATGACTATGCGACATTTGTAAGTTCATAGTAATGTATGTACATGTATCACCAATGGGGAAAATAACGGCATCTTTGGTTAGTTATCACAATCACAAATGCATGCATGCATTAGGTCATTTTCTCTCGCATGTACTAACTAGACTGACGTAGTTTTTGTATTTAGGAATTATAATACTGTACATAATATTTATATACAGAGTACAGCGGTTGGCTCTTGTCGTAGGATCAGAACGCAGATCTGTCTCTTGCTAGTAACTCGCTGTTCTCACCATGTACTTAGTATTATAATTGTATTGAACACTGTATTAACTGATGCCATTATTATCATTAACAATCCCTTGTTTATTTTTATAATCGGTGGAACATGGTCATCATCTAGAGGCCTTAGTTGACTAATAAGAAGGACAATGATGAAATATGTTGTGAGATGTTAGAATTGTGCCTATCTGCAGATTTCACGATATCGAAACTATGTATATAAGATCTGTTTAATTCATAATTGCGTGTATTAAAAAACCATATATATTTAGGCTAGTGCCTAGTGTACATCCCATTGGTAGCGATAACAGCCTCACAATGAGTCTTCATAGAAACTAGGAGTTCATGACGGTACTCGTTGCTAATATTGTCCCATGCCTCTTCGACTACATTTAAAAGTTCCCTCGGGCAAAGAGTCTCCGAGAAGTTTCTTTGGATATATAACTTCATCTCATGCCAAACGGCTTCAATCAGGTTGAGGATCAATCCAGGACCGTGATACCACGAGATCGAAACTCTTCCATGGTCTGTCTGGCTTTATGGCAAGGAGCATTATCTTGCATAAAATCTAGACTCTCAGGCTTGAAAGATTTCAATCCTTGATCGTCTGAACGGGACTGTGCAATCAACAACTGTTGTCAAATTTCATGGTATTGTTGCTGTAGCTTTGAATGCTGACTATTGAACTGGCTTGCTTCTTCTGCATGTCATTGTTGGAGCTGTTGCAGTTGTCGTTGAAATTCATGTTGTTTACGTGCCTCCTGGCTTCTGAGATCTTGGGTTCTTTGGGATATTTCTTGAAGTCTAAGCTCCAAAACTGTTATTGTAGACATAATGAGTAGTTGTATAATAGTATATTGAGGCAAGCTGTATAGTAGTATATTGGTATAATGGTATAATGGTATGGTGATATATCTGTATTGTTTTATGCATAGTAATTGTGTTGTGTTATATTTGAAAGGAAGAAAAAGGTGTACAAAGATGAGTATTATTCAGAAAAGTGTGAATTTTAAAAGTGGAGAAACTTAAGCAGGTACATGTCGAGAACAGAGAGTTACTTGCAAGAGACCAATCTGCGCCCTGATCCCACGACAAAGACAAAGCCAACCGCTGTACTCTATACTATTCACCTTATTATCGCGGCAAATTGATCGACAGTATTAGAACTCTCTTGAGTAGAAAAACACTAGCTTCCCGAATCGCAACATCTTATGACTGAAGAGGCGAGGTGATTTGTGTAATCAAATGAATTCTATATATTGCTATACTTGTATAGTAAAAGAGCGCTGTATTTCTACCGGGTATTTTAATAATCATTATCCATGAATTACCTCAATACAGTCGATCCCTCCCCAAATACACGATATTCATAAGTAGTTATACATGGCATGCCATGTGATTTATACGCTATAGGAATCAGATGTCCGTATCACAAAAGTGACTGACTCAGGCCTAATTTGGCTAGAATCCCGGGCGCTTTATTGTTAGAGTTCAAGATAATGTTCAAGTCCAGCATTAATACATACATGTATATATAAAACACCCTACATCAAACTAAATACATAACCATACGAGTATATTTGTATTGAATGGTAGAAAACACACTGAAAACTAGATATGTTCAAAAGTACCTTACATATATCCCGATGTGATCAAACAGTAGTTTTCCCTCAAAATTCGATCCTTTGTTTTCAGAGGCCACCAAACCTCAGCATTATTATGGTCTATCGCCTCTATTCAGCTTTCGTTTCCAAGCAATCATGACTCATCAAGACAATGAATGATAGCCATTGGACAAGGAAATAGTTGAATCTTACGTCAATAAGCCCCAGAATACAGTCGATAATCAAGGGACTGGTGAAATCTTTCATACCAATGGCATTCTAATCTACAGTTTACCAGTTATATTTCACGAGATCTCTAAATACATCGCTCAAATTCTATGATTTCTTGAGCCGTTTCGTATTATTAGGCTTCGATATAATAGCTCACTGCAGCCTATGTTAGTGCCGGCACACGCTACACTAAACCTACAACCGATATTAGTGTGGGCAGCTAAAAATGTAATAAACACAGCCGAAAAAAAGCGAAGCAAAGCCACATAGCATATATGTACATACGTAGCTCGGCCAGACCAGAAACGGATTTGTTCCTAAATGGGTTACATTCTATAGGCGAGGGATCCGATAATCCATTATTCTCAGTATACTGTTTTCTACTATGTTTTCCGCTTCAAGATTATGGATGTGCGAACGAGAATCAAATTGACAAAATATCACAGCTATCCTATCCCCTTCAAACGTCACTTATAGTAATCACATACAATATGACTAAGTAGACGAGGTTACATGTAAGAAAATACTTGTATAAGTTGTTTTGTTCAACAAAGGAAAGGAATTCCCAAAGAGGATAATTCTTGCAACCCAACAAATTATTGCCAAGTATGTTAATAGGCGTAATGGTTGCACAGCTGGGTAAAAAGACTTCTACGTAGACACGGCGTATTATTAAGGAAACATAACAGCATGTTTATATAGTTGTAGTTTCTATTATATCAGGCTGTTATAACAGATATTCGTGTTATTAAGTTTGGGTATTAATGTTTCTGTTATGAATGTCTATAGGTCTAATTGTATATAATACGTCTAGGAAATCAAACGACACTTGCAAGCATATAATGTAGGCAATACCAAAGCTTTATTGTAATCTTATTTATGTAAATACAAAGGCATGTGACAGAATAGGGAAACTTCACTTGGACTATCAAAGACGCTACATCAGCACTATTCGACATGAACAGTGTTTGAGTTTCTAAGAAAATTTTAAAAAGTAAGCCCGAGGTATCCTTCGCTAGGCTCCTCTTCCAGTGCCGAGAAACGCTAGCTCAGTTTATATCTGTGACATTTGGGCAGAACTATCCTCGTTCAGTACCTATTTCGTTCGGTCTTTGCTCGCAGTTTAAAACTTTAAGCTCCGAATATACAAGCAAAAAAATATTCCAGTTAGTCTATTGCGTGTACCTCTGGGTTACAAACTACGGAATCAGGGGCCGTATTAATATTTGACAGGACCATAGTTTCGGTTTGTGTATCTGCTAAGTCGCCGTTTGCTATGGTCCTAGAAGATGTGCTGGCAGTTTGATACGCTATATCGTCAACCGGGTTGATGTTTTGTATCTGATGTGTCACTATCTTTTCAGATATATCTTAGTTAGTCCTCTAACACACTCACAGATTGCACTTCCCGATAAATAAATATTCGTCAGCTTCACTACTAGGAACGGACAACTCAGTAAGACAGGATAGACTGTCTACTATGATCTACGGTAATAGTCTGTACCATTGTAAGGACTTACGTAGAGGTGCGGACAACCGAATTCCAGGGCGAATACGTTCCATCGAACGGTTTCGAAGGAATGTCTTACAACTCGATCAGCATGGCAGCATGGCAGCATGTACAGCTATGTACAGCTATGTATAGACCCATATTGGTTGTTGAAGGTAAACAAATATTCGTTTGTAGAGTGTCGAGGGCCGGATATACATGCTCAGATATATTTACGTAGATATATGTAGATATGATATAGTGTGTCCGCAGTATATCTGTACAGATATACGTGGAACTACACAGTACATCAAGTATGTACATGGCCAATCAATTGTTTAGAAGATTACACATTCTGACTAAGTATGTACATGGGATATCCCGCCTCAGGTACGCAAGATTTTAGGTGGCGGAAACGGCGGCAACGATAATCATGGTGGTGGGGCGTATGTTTATACACTACATACTATGTATATGAAATATACAATATGTCATAAGTGTGGGCTTACAGCTATGAGCATAGCCTACAATATGATCATTCTATTCGGCCATCATTGGCTCGGCAACACAAGCCTCAGCGGCAATGAGTTGCCGGTAGCATCACCACACCAATCTTACCTCGTATCGTCGACAACCATAGTGCACCACGCCATTTTTTGGAGTTGAGGAAGCCAAGGCGAGTCGTTAGCCTTCGAATGGAATAGTAGCGATGTATAAATTTTATCTCGTAGAAGGGGGCTCCCAAGAGGGAGGGGGCAAGAGCCCGCTTCAAGGTTTGGATCGACAACCTGATATGACAACAGAGTTTTGTAGTGGGTTTTCTTTAGCTTCTCTTTTGCGAGGATATATGGGATGGGCCAGGAAGTGGAAAAGGGGAGGGTGCAGATAGAGTTTGCGGGTCAGATAGCTCAGGCTAATCAGGGGAGATAGTGTTTATTTAGTAGAGTGAAATATATTATACATAGTATTAATTAGTGCTCTTTTGATCAAAACACTATGCCAATACACCCGGGAGCCAAACAAGGAAATATGTCGTTTAGAACAGATATTTATTCATCATTGAAGAAGGCTCAAAAGTATGTGGTTTGATAGCTGGCTATTATTTACATGACCAGCGGTTGAGGGCTCAAAACGAGGCGGTCACAGAAACCAGTCAACAAATTATCAAGCAATAAAACAATGCTGTAGCGGGGCTAGACGTATCGTTCGTCGCAAGCATTTGGGTTCCTTGACTGTATACCGAACCAGTATATACTGCCACTCTTCGTTATGTATGACCACGTCCAGTGCCACGTCCTCATCTCACTATAGGTGGCACAGAGCACGGACATTGTTGACTTCACGATGCGGAGAACAGTGACAAAGACACCTATGCATACGTGCTGAGAATGTAACGACTGATTCGTTGTTTGTTTTGGTTTTATAGATGAGGTGGCATCTGGCCTTAGCCAGAAAGACGTAGTTATGTTAATTTAGCGGTCAGCGGACGACACATGATTCGTGGAGCTTTGTTTTTTTTCATATTTTTTCTTCTATTATATGATATTTTTTTAATAAACCGTGTACTGTTCATTCTCTTGTTTCGTCCATAAATTTGGACTAGCTTCACAAAATTTGCCTTCGCCTCTAATTAAGCAGATATCCTCTCCATCCTTGAATTAGGCCGATTGTTTCAATCCTTAGCGTTGGTTAAAACAACAAACAATGCGCATGTTTTGTCTCATATATCTCTAAACTTCTTTGACAGATACTGCGGCCCGTCGACTGTTCTCCTATTAGTGTTTATAGTCGACTCTTAGTTCCGAAACTTGATATTATCACTCGGAAGCTTGGCCTATACGATTATCATGTATTAATTAACAGGGTTGGCTCCGTTTCTTTCTTCTCTTCACAAACGTGTGTCGGACAAACTGTTAATATTCCACCTATGACTGTATCTGCGTCGCTTTTCTCCCTTTCTTACTGTAGATCAAGGGCCCCGAATATATCCTCCCTCTCATAGTCTCTAGGTTGCGTTCAGGGAACGTTTAGACGGGAAAAAAGAACACTTAAAGCCAGCAACAAAAACAAACAAACAGCAGAATTTGCTGTGAAAAATTCAATTATACATATATATGTCAACAACCCATAAAACTCCAGCGCAGGAGGTGATAAAAAGATACAATCAGTATATATATCAATGTTTGGTTCGTGTTGTGCTGGCAAGCCCTACGCTTTGTCTTCTTTTCTTACTATCCCGGTGCATATGTATCCAAATATCGTTCATGGTACACAGATCTAGTAGAGTCGGAGAAGCGCTAGAATCGCGCGATGGAACAGGATAATACGGGATAGGATGGAACCAGGCTCCAAACTCTGGGGCTCCTCTTGTCTCGTTGGCTGATCATACGGAAGACACAGCACCATATCTGTATACATATAGAGGCAAGGAACATTATACCACACGGACGAAACACTACTGTCTTAATGGCCACTGATGCGGCACCTTTCTAAACTTGCCTTCTAGAGCTCGGTTGAATCATCCAACAATTACAGCGTTCCTTGTAGTCCACAAGATCCGTCGTCATGTTTATGCTTTCTGGTGACCTTTCTAGAAGATGCAGTGTGTGCGGTTCCAAAGATATGCGGTGAAGCTAGTTCTAGTACTACCTCAATAGGCATCTTTAAGATACCGCTGAAACTTGCACCAGTCATATACCATCCAAGGACAAGGCTGATAGGCTTCCTTCCTCTCTAATGCCAGCTGGAAACGCTGGGGCCTCAAGCACTGGCCACCTGGGCAAATACTATTTTGCATATCTTCTCATGTCATGATCTGACGATACTTTGTTCCAGAAAGGAAAGCCCAAGTTACATGCCAGTTCTATTTGTTGTCGTCGTTATCGTTACCATTATTGTCTACGATCAACCGTGCTTGGCTCTAGCTTTGTTAGGTTATCTATCTGTGTCGTGTCTAGCCGTGTGTGGTTCTGGGACAGGTTGTCAATACAAATGTCGGCTACTGTAGTCACATTTCCCATGTTTATTGGCAATCCATCTGCAAGCCAAACTTCAAGTGCACTACTTAGTATGACTATAGATAGTTTGTTTTATGGCCGTTCCATGGTAATCAAAAAGTAAAGCAGGGGGGTTCGCGGATCATGCTGGAAACTCATCTCTCCCTCATCGGTTTTCACATTCTCAACGCATGCTTTATACTTGTCTCTATTTTGGTATATCTGAATAACTATATATGCGTAACTAGTATCTGCTTTATCGCCGTCCAAGTCAAAAATTCATCACATTGTTTCAACACATTTCTACCACCTCTATATTCAAAACTGTTCCCGATAGCTAGAGTAGCATATGTAGGAGACTTGTTGAAGATTTATCTTTTTTTATGGTGGCAATTAAGTTGTCTGATTTGTTCTCCAGCTTCTATTGCCTTCACCGTCTTCTCTAACATCCTTCTGGCTAGGGTCTTATGTAGGCGGTATTCCTAGATTTCTATTGCTATTGTTTGTAGAATATCAAATTAGCAATGACAGCCCAGACCGCTGGACCGGGATTGCGGTAGAAACATGCAATTGTCCACTGGCATTGTTTGCTATCGGAGATATACGCTATTAGTTATCTGAAGTGGAAGTGGAACTTTGAATGACAGTAAGTAGCTTTATTGTTTGTTGAAGGGTCTATCCAATATCTCTACTACTACTAATACAATATATGTATAATTGCCGTAATTTTAATATGTTCGTAGTATGTTTCATCAGCTACTTCAATAAAGTTTTGGATCCATCTCCTCATATCCTATCTCGACATGTGTAGCAGAAGTCTCAATGACAACGGTAGCCTTGTAGTTGGGTTGAATTCTATGCCCTATGAAATCATAGCCTGCCGCCTCCTACGGGGGGGAAGATATATATTTAGGCTTTATGTAGGCTTATGTTACTAGTTGTAATCAGCCCCTGGCTTAATGAATGTTTAATGTCCTTAAACGTCTTTAATGTTGATTTTGGCTACGCCAGAGCTCCTTTTACTGGTGAGTTGGCCAGAGACACTCGTGCCATATACTATCCTAGTCTCTTATCTAGCCATAAAAGCAAATCTCGCATGTTATCCTAGTGGAATTCAGTCTGGCTGAATATTGGCGGCTATCGGATACGGCCGCATGGAATGTCGGACTAAGCAGCCTAGCAGAACCGGACACATCAACCAGTCCATATCCGCTCCCCATTATCGCTGACAGAATTTACTTTGAATCTTGATGCTTCTTGATGCTTCTTGAGGCAGGATATGTAGGTATATACAGAGAAAAGTAAATCAGGAAAAAATTAAACACTGTCCGGATGTCTGGATGTCTGTGCAAAATGTGCTCTATCATTTCCTCTACTCCTCGACATGGTTCGGTTCGCACAGCCAACTTCATGCCAGTAATTATTATATCTTCCACCATGATTTGTACTACACACATAAACTATGTTGAAATGGCCTTGCCATTCACTGTAAGGGATATTTTTTCTCGATTTTCGCGGTTCATTTATTGCCTCCATTCTGTACAGTATATCAGACTATACCGACATACTCAGATATTGCAAACGTTCGTAATGAGATATCGGCATTAGCCTTGCTCTTATCATCATGGCAATGCTGAGAATTCTGGGACCTCTTCTCCTACTCTAAGTCGCCGCCTTAAACTCGGTCCGTACCAGTATTTTCACTTGCTTCCTTCGTCTAAGCTAAGCTTACGTTCAAATCTCCGGAGTCGGCCTACAACTAGCCATATTGGTTTTTCATCAGCTGCAACATAATCCACCAAGCACCATAACCAACTAATTTTGTCTTACCTCATATCACATCTTCACAATATTCTCACCGCCGCCCTATACTTTCTATCATAAATTTTCGTCAAGTCCGGTGCTCAGTTCCGTTACCAACTTTCCACGTATAGAAGCCTAATATGCGATCCAACATGCAGTTCTCAGCAGCTCATAAACGTATGCTAGCCCCAAATCTGTACAGGTATGCCCTTCTGGCTCATTTGCAGCAGATAGTCGTAAGCATCCTCAAAGCCTAATTATAACCTACTGCAAAAACACGTACAACCATACATATATCTCATATGTACGCTAGTAGTAATATTCCAATGCTTTCTTTTTTTGACTCAGAATCTGCGTCCGTTGCTGTATTATTTCTGCATGTGGCCATGTAATTTGTACACGTCTTGTGGCATTGTTGACATTCAGCCTTTCATTAAATCGCTTGCCGCTTTTAACGCATTCTAGAAATAGTTTGCTTATACGACACGTGTACACAGCTATATTAGCCACTATAATTCTTGTCGTACGAGAAGTATCTCTTATTTATATGTGAGAGAGCTGAACGAGATTTGTGATGAGTTACATACATACTGTTCCAGGTAGAAGTCACTAGAATCAATACTAACAATTCCTTCTAGTTGCAGGGTGTGGCCGTATCATCCTGTAGAAAATGGTGGTGCAACTGTATTCTATATCAAGTTTGTAGTGCTTGTTCGAACTGTAAGCCTTTATACATCTACTCACTATATAATTTAAGTTAGCTAGGCTTTTCGAGATATTGATGTGCAGTATCGGCATTAGTATGTTTAGCAAGATGTAAACTAAGCCGGCCGCTAAAATAAGCTCTAATTGTAGACTCTGATTCAAAATATAGTAGAGCCTTCGGTTGACGAACGACAACCAACTTGGTTCTAAGATAACTGGTAGCTGTTCTACTTGTACAGTGTTAATTAATTATCAGGGAAAAAAACGTAATACCAAGGCTTAGTTACTTCAGTTTCCGGACACACTTTTAACCCTAATTCAGTAGGCACTACATGGCGAGGAAACTTACAAGACCAAGACATCTATGTGCGAGTTATGGCAAGTTAAACAAACATCTTCCAATTGTACTCTATATTATCAACATTACTATTTAGTCTAACAAAATAGACATAACCATAGAACAACTCACACCAAACTTCTCGGATTCGCACATAACCATATAGGTCACAAAAAAGTGTCTACATCTTCTCTCTGCAGGTGAGGAGTTTTCGTCGGTGCCTTGCATCTAATCTCGAGGTTTCTCTTCTATCCTGTAGTTTCTGTCTACCACTGAGCAGTTTTCCTAGGTCAGTAAGGTCTGATATTTCTGCGGCGTATATTACTTGCAATCCCATATTCTATGACTTTTTGACATTCGCTTGAATAGAGATGTTCCTATTGATGAGGCATCGGAATCGGAGTCAGCCTTAGCTGTGTGTTAGACGTATCGTGAGATTAATTAATATGCGGTATGACGAAGACTACAAAATAGAATCGTTACCTGCAGAAAGATGTATATAGAGTGTACACTCGTAACAAGAAATAATTTAGATATACTTGTGAAACAACATATCTATAGCGACGTACTGGCTAGTATTTGTTGCCTTGATATTTGTAACTTGGATTTTATTGGGGGTGGGGAATTTTGGAAAGAGAATAAATCCCAAACACATGCTCTATTCTAGATTGTTTCTTCACATCATATTTGATGACTTTGACAGTTTGCTTGCTTTTTATTGCTCGAAGTGTTATATTTATTGTGGGCAAAGAAAGTATACTTGACATCCAAATATATTATAAGTATAGTCGTGATCTTAGAAACCTTGGGTTTTACTATCTGTGCCTAAAGTAAAAGGACTGTCTGGTCGTATTCATAATAAAAATGTATTAACCGCATAAGGAAACGGTAGCTACTGGTTGATATCCCAATAGGAAAGTCAGTTTTGAGCAGGTTTCTTATTGACAAGCAACTGACTGGACATTCTTCACAAGTTTCATCTTCCACTGACTCGGTACTTTCAATCTGCTATTTCTTCAAAGCTCTAGCTAGAAGAGCACGCACTCCAGAAAATATTACTAGAGTCTGCTTGTGATGAAGATTTCGTGAACACCTTCATTGTCATAGATGTCTTCGATGAATGCGCCCCACGAGGTCAATCTACATTGATTCAATTTGCTACTGAGTGGTTCAAAAAGACCAAAGATTCCAGAAGCTCGCCCTAGTTGAAATTCTTGATCACTAGTCGTCCTTATTGGGGTATATTACAAATTTGATTTCACTATCGACACTTTTCCTCAAATCCATCTTTGTGGAGAAGAAGAGGAAAATCTAATCCAAGCTGAGATCGATCTCTTTGTAAGATCTCAAGTAAAAGAGCTCAATTTGTGAAGGGATTTCCGGGAGAAGATTGAAGAAAAGCTCCTTGGCATGAAAAAACCGAACCTATCTGTAGCTCAATCTTGTGATGAAAGAAGCAGAGTGTTTGTCAAGAAGATTTAGGTTTCAAAGTAGTGATATCGATTTGGTTCCGACTACCGTGAACGATGCCTACAAGAAGATCCTTCAGCGAATTGAGCCTTCCAATGTTTCACAGGCCATTTATATTCTTCAGACTGTTGTCAGTGCACGGCGTCCACTTATAGTTGCAGAGATGAGAGTTGCATTGAACTTGAATCTAAGAAGTTCAGCTTTCGTCGTAGAAGATTCTGACAAGTACGACTTCATTGAGAAGAAGCTACAAGATTTATGTGATCTCTTTGTTTTCATCAAGGACTCCACGGTTTATCTGATGCATCAAACAGCCATGGAAGTCTTCTATTCTTCTACATGGCCAACTTCTTTCCTGTGTTTCAGAAACAACTGAGTCCATTTTATCGGATATCTGCTACAGATATCTCTCTGTACCAAACGTACAGAATGCCTCGAAATATAACGGTACTGTAACTCTGGAATTCTTTAACTACGTCGCAGAGAATTGGTGTAGCCATGTCTGTGGCATCCAGAGTACCCCAGAAAACAGTGATATAGAGACTCTGTTTCAGATCTACACCTTGAGACATTTGCATATTGATGTTCAACACATACAGTTGATAGATAATCAAACCAGAATTGAGAAGATTAGCAGTCAAAACTTTGACAAAAGTCCCACTTGGCACATGGTCTACAATGACCATCACAGTGAACTCCGCTCCTCTATTGGGATGTATCAAACGTCCCACCATTCGTTCAGATCCCGATGGCCTACCATCAACGGCCTATTTTTCCACGGCGGTGACCTCGCTATCGCTATCAATATGACATGCTACCAAGGATATCATACTATGATCGAACTACTAGTTCAACAAGCCTTTGACTTTCCACCCACAAACGCCCTGGAAATAGCTTCTTGCCGGGGCTACGCTAATATCGTCAAGCTTCTCATTGAGGTCATGTCATAGATGGACACCGATTGCAAAGAGATGTGTAGCAAAGCCTTGTTTCCTACCTGCAGCAATGGAAAAGATGATGTTCTAGAGTTACTCCTTTCTAAGGGTGCCGATGTCAATTACTGTCTTCAAGTCAATGAATCTGTTGGTCGGGGCCTGACTAACGAAAGCTTTCATGGTATGCCAACCAGCTTCTCTTTCAAGTTACTAACGCGATTTTTCATTGCTATAAAGGCCGAGAAGATTACAATTACACGACTCTTGATACGACATGGTGCCAACACTAATGGAGATATTTGCGGTTTAGCTTATCTTCCAATAGCTTGTCTTTGCAATGATTATTACATTGTTCAATACTTACTTGGCAAGGAGATCTATCTAGTACCTGAAGGCCGAAAACGCAAGCATCAAGCACTTTTGATTGCCTGTTGGAACAGAAATCCCAGTATTGTCAAACAGCTGATAGCGAATGGTGCTGATGTCAACCACGAGACGTCTGATGGTTGGACTGGACTTGTGGTAGCTTGCTATCATGGTCATCTTGATGTTACTAGGATCTTCATTCATAATGGAGTTAATATCAATCATCAGCCTTTCACTGGGGAAACTGCTCTTCTAAAATATCGCCCTCAAGGCCATCTTGATGTTACTCAGCTCCTGATTGAGAATGGAGCTGAAGTCGATCATGAAACATTTGGTAGTGAGACTGCTCTCATTTCGGCTTGCTGCAATGATCATCTTGATGTTACCGAGCTTTGATTAAGAGCGGAGCTAGTGTCAACCATCAAACTTCTAACGTCTTTTTCAGAGACATTGAGCTAAAGCTACCCAATCTCACATGATCTAATATTGAAGTTCTTCACGCCTCTGTATCTATTATCTCATTGATGGTCCTCAGTAGATATGTTCGCAATGCTGTCTGATGTTACAAATCCTTAGCCTGGTCAGTAGACTTATCCAATTATTGTCATGACTATTTCTATTCTTCTTGTATTTTTGTTTTATTTTTTTATCAAACATCAAAGTATATGTCTAAAAATTGTATCACCCTATATTTTTTAACTTATTGATTGTATAAGCTTATAATATATCCCTAAATCCATGTTAGCTACTACATTCGATCATACATGTATTAGCAAGCAGGTCTGGAAATCTAGAAACGTAAAATTGTACTAGGTTGCATGACGTGAAAACTCAGTATTAGTTGCCCAGCACAGAACCATCAAGTAGATATCAAGTATATATTCTAGTATATCTATTCGTAATATAAGCTATGGAAATCAAATCACTTTTTTTTATAAATTGTGTTTAACATGTAAAGCTTATCACAAACAGATGATGTTTCTAACCCTTCTTTTCGATTTTATTGTATAGTTGGTGCTAGTGCGGAGGTAAAATTGGCCTTCAAAATCAGAAAAATACTTGAAAACCTGACAGATTGATTGATTACTCTTTTACGTTTACCTACTGTTATTATTTCGCAGCAATACGATAGGCAGATTCTATACCTGAAAACCATGTCTTATGCAAACGTCTTATGCAAGGTGTGCAAAGTCACGAGGCATAGAAAAGGAACATCAAGTAATCACGTGACTCACAACAAAAATGGCCCACCTAGAGAACAAAAAAATCTTCACGTCTTGTCATCATTCAACACCAAGATCTTGTTTATTTCTCATATCTCTCGACATAAAGTTTAAGAGAATGGCACGTTAATATCCATTGACCAATAAATTCATTGGTAGCACATACAACTCAACACTTTTACTCGTGATCTTGGATCATTTGAGTTGTAACTGTGACTCTATCTTGCATTCATATAGAATAATCATCAAATCTATTCAATACACAAAACTTGTGAATATCCGGTTCTAAATTGGGCTTTTGATTATAACTTCTCACATCACTTGGCTCTCATTCGCTCCGAAGAACAACTTGTATAATTGCAAAATGTCTAGTCCTATATGAGCACTACTCAATTCATCGGGGTAGAGTTCTTTGGGGTCTTCTTAGATATAAGATCATAGACACACATAACGTTATATTCATTCATAGTATATTATCCCTTCACATGTATTTTTGATGAACGTAAGTTAGAGGGGAAGAAAGCCAACCACCATAGAGCGTGATTGACTTGTATTTATATTGTTATTGATATGCAGAGAAATCTCTTGATGGGATAGCTGGAAGACTTCTTGGAAATCTAAACTAATCAAAAGCCTATCTTGCGGCTTCAACGCCTCCAAAAGAAAAAGAAAAAAAAAAGAAAAGTTTTTTGTAATTTTGTGAGGGGAACAAAGGGCGCTGTAGAGTCTCTCATATGGAAGAAGCAAGTTGAATGGTCCAAGGAGCAATACCTTGTCCAGATTGTATAACTATGCAATCATCATATATAGTGAGATTCTCCATCAGTGTCCAACGTGATCCCCAGAATGATGTAGACATGAGCTAGCCATTGGCATAATGACTCTCAAATGCTACTTGCGAGGGCCATGCCCATTCTCGGTGCCGTATATCGCATCGTCCGAAATCATGTAAACCTATACCCAACCCCATTGCGCCATCCAGAGAACTCGTCATTCATGATTTGATTTCTCCCTCCGCAGCGCAGTGAATGCTATGCGTTTTGAACAAGATCCGTTTACTTGAGCATTAGCTTATGTCAAGTGCGAAGGATATAAAACAGGGATTATTGATCCTGTTGTGTGAGATGAAAAAAAGAAATGAGAAAAATAGAAGAGATGATGCTAGGCCTCTGGAGGTGAAAGAAAAATGACACCACAGGGCTCTTGATATAGGATGTTAATCCTCAAGATAGATAGCAGGAAAGACGGAAACAAAGGAACAAGAGATGACTATCTTAAAGTTGTTGTTAGGCTTGCCGGTTCAGAAAAAAGCATCGTGAGTGGTATGACCGTGAAGAAGACGCAAAATCAAGCCAAGAAATCAAAAAAAATAATGCCGATCCAACGCCGATAGAATTTCCAATTCCATCTAGAACAATAAAAGGATAGAGCCGAACACCAATAGAAAAACGCCAGTACGAGTTTACCTCCAAACAAAGGGGCAAACAAGTATACCTACAAAGGGCCCAAGAGATGGACGAAACAGAGCGGTATAGAACAAAGAAAAAAACAAAAGAGAAAACCCAGGTATATATGCAGTACAGTGACGCAGAGCGTCTCCTAAGCGCGGCATAAATGTCCACAGCGGAAGATGAGATGATGCGAGAGCTGGATACACGCAACGGGGCGATATGGAAGGGAAAGGATGAAAGGTCGGATGTGGTGTAGTAATAGGATAATGATACAAAAAACGAATAAAATAAGGGAGGATATGATATAAAAGAAGAGTGATATGCAACAACTCTGGTTATAGAGCTGCTTTTCAGACCCAAAGATGTAGTAGAAAGAGTTAAGATCGATGCAAAGATATCAAAAATGTACTTGATACTCGTGGTAGCAGGAAGACAGATCATGATATCGAACAGCGTAGGTAGAAACTATCGAAATGGTAAATTTCACACTGAGATCAATGAACAGTCATCCTTGCAGAGTAGGTCTATGATGACCTGCTCTACTGTCTACCACCACGGTTGCCTCCATGACCACCACGGCCTTGGCCGCGGTTAGAGTTGCCACGACCACGCCCGTTCTGGCCACCACGCCAGTTGTTGTTACGCTGGCCTTGGTACTGCTGTTGGCCAGAGAATTGGCCTTGCCCTTGGCCCTGATTCTGGGCAGGGTAGCCACCGTTTTGTGGAAATCCGGCCTGTCCTTGCCAGGTAGCGTTTTGGGGAGGTCCGGCAGGTTGCACCTGGCCTTGTGCAGAAGCATTGTTTCTGGCCGAAGATGGGCGTGCAGTGTTGATCGGGCGAGGAATGTTCTCGGGGTTGTCATAAACGTAAAGACTCTTGTCGATGACAGAAGGAATTGCCTGGATCTCGGTACCAAGCTCCTGTTCAATGTTGTACAAGTTGTAGCGATCGTCCCAGTTGATTAGGTTGATTGCTAAACCCAAGTGGCCATAACGACCAGAACGACCGATTCTATGCAGGTATGTTTCAGCATTCTTAGGGAAATCGAAGTTGATGACGACATTCACGGCTTGGATATCGATACCACGGGTAAGTAGATCTGAGCAAACAAGGTTACGGCAGACACCCTTGCGGAAATCGTGGAAGACACGATTACGGGCTGTCTGGACCATCTTAGCGTGAGAGTAGAAGCATGAATAGCCTAGCTCGGTGATCTTCTTAGCCAGAAGCTCGACACGGTTGGTGGAGTTACAGAAGATAATAGATTGGTTGATTTTCAATCTAGAGAACAGTGTGTTCAAGCAATGCACCTTATCCTTTTCATCAACGTAGGCATAGTATTGGGTGATACCGCGTAGTGTGAGCTCATCCATTAGGTTAATCTCATGAGGGTCGTGCATGTTTTTATCGGAAAAGCCCTTGACCTCGACTGGGAAGGTAGCGGAGAATAGCATGACTTGGCGATCCTTTGGATGATATTGTAGCAGCTGTTCGATAACAGGTGTGAATTCGATCGAAAGAAGTTTGTCGGCTTCGTCCATAATGAACATGTTGCATTCGCTCAGGTCGGCAACATTCTTGCCAGCAAGATCTAGAATACGGCCAGGGGTACCGACAATAACGTGAACTGGCTCCTGAAGACGAACAATGTCATCACGCAGACCTGTACCACCAGTGGTCACCATCACATTTATGTTGAGGTGTTTACCCAAGGTCTTGCAGACCTGCGATGTCTGCATAGCCAGCTCTCTGGTAGGTACCAAGATGAGACATTGAATCTTAGACACCTTGGGGTTGATCTTCTGTAGTGCGGGGATTATGAAGGCGGCGGTCTTTCCGGTACCGTTCTTGGCTCTGGCCAAGACGTCGCGGCCAGTGAGGGCCACGGGGATGGCTTCTTCTTGAATAGGCGAGGGCTTTTCGAAACCAGCTTCGAATATTCCCATCAAGAGGTCACGCTTGAGATGGAAATCCTCGAATTCAAAGCCCTTGGTGTTGGTGACATCCTAATTGTAAATTTACGTTAAAATTGGAAGTTCAATATCGAGTAATTGTGTATTTCTTTGGGTCGGACATACCTCTGTTTGTGTCCGGGTGTCCTTCGTGGGAATGTTCAGCGACGACTTCCAGTCGTCCCCCTCGCTATAGTCCAAGTATTAGAGTGGCGATCATTGAATAGACAATCTTCTGTGACTGTATATATTTACCTAATACTCGCACCCTTGAGTGTATCGGCAAGTGCGTCGGCCATTGGTTATATCTGGGGTTGTGAATAGGGGATATTGGATTGGGAATAGAAGAAGCAAGATGTATAGATCCCCAATGAGAGTGGAGAGTGTGGTTGACAGGTGCCAGAAGGTGAGGGCACAGCCAAGTTTATATAGGATAAGATGGCGGGATTGAGATAGCTATCTACTTGTGTGGTGTAGGTCGCTAGTATTTTGTTGTTTTTTCGAAGTTAGAGAAGGTCGAGAGTTCTTTGTCTTTTTTCGGTCGATTCTTTCCGATGTAGTGGATGAGTCGTGACGTGACAAATTGACGATAGAGAGATGGTTGCGATTTTATCGAGAGTTCGTTGTAAAAAATAAAAAATAAAAAAAGGTGTCGCCACTGTTGATATAGTAGAAACAAATCACAGCGCAGTCAGTCGAGAAAAAAAGACAGGCAAAACACTGGCTTTAGAAAATGGAGATTGCGTAGAAGATATGGCGATGAAGTTCAAATGCAGCGCCAATCACGGATGATGATTGATGTTTTGATGTTGAAGAAAAAGGGCGTGTGGAGATGTAGTTTGTGAGGAGGAAAAGTGGCAGAAGACACTACACGGCAAAATTCCAAATGTCGATGCTTCTTTGCTCAGCTGGTGGAGCAGACAAGGCCCTACAACCTGTAACCCAGAGTTCAACCCAGAGTTCAGCAGCAATTATAGCAACAATGGCGGCTAGCGAGAAAGTAACCCTAGAGTCTTGAATCCTTTTGCCTGTTCTCGTGGCCAAGCAAGTCCCCTACATGTGGGGCACATCTACAGAAGTATATATTTGCTGTGGCGCCCTGACATCACTGTGTGGCTGCAGAGCTTAGGCCATTGGCACCAGGGCTAGAGCTACAGGCACCAGTATCATGTTGTCAAGGGACAGCCAACACTTGATCAAAGTGAAATGATGTCTCTACAGACTTACGATATGCGCTAATTTGTGCCGTAGCAGAAAAACTCCTGGCTAAGCGTATCTTATCTTTTCATACCCGTGATATCGCTTACTACATATGTACATTATTCACATCGCAGCATTGCCCCACTTTTGACAATTGAGCGCAACATCACCAACAATAGCTACACATCTAGTAGTCTCTGAGCTGTCAACCATCTGCCAAGGGCTATTTTGCAATCTGGCCCGAGCTATCACTTTGTTGCTATCACTTCCTCGCGTCCGACTGGTCTTGTGTACATATCCTAATAGAAACTATTCGTTGTGTCTAGAACCAATTTATGCTTGAAAGGAATTGTCCATTTTTCGAATCACATCACGTGTATACATCGTACCCCCACTATTCGACATTCCTATTCGACATTCCGTCCACCAGGGTTTAAGCTCTTTTCGCCCGCTGCAAATCTGACTTCGTCTTTCATGTTGTATGTAGCACAGCCCTTTATCTCTAGTTCTTAGCGCGCAAATCTGCCATGACGATTGTGCGGACGACCTGCGCCAGTCTGCGGCGTAATATAATTTTGCCTCATGTATCTTGGTTGAACAAGATTTCACCTCTCGCATCTCAAGCCCGACGAAGCTTGCAAACATACCCGCCATCATCAGATCAAAATATCGAACCGAAGACAATACTAAATCCACCGCAGTCTGTCCAGAATCATAAAAGCGTCCCTCTTCGAAAGCGGTTGAAGCATGAAGCGAAACGTCAGAAAATGTCTGGGTCGAAGCCCAAATCAAAGTCAAGCAAACAGAGTGTTGAAGGCTGGGAGCTCTCTATAGGAATCGAAATCCATGCCCAACTCAACTCCCCGACGAAGCTTTTTTCGCCAGCATCGGTCTCGACAGCTCATACCAAAACCGACGTCAATCAACATGTGGCCATATTCGATCTCTCTACTCCTGGCTCTCAGCCAATCTTTCAGCCGCCTGTCCTGGTTCCAGCCATCAGGGCGGCACTTGCTTTGAATTGCACCATCAATCCCATAAGCCGATTCGATCGCAAGCACTACTTTTGGTGGGATCAACCAGCAGGATATCAGATCACACAATATTACCAACCTTTTGCCAAGTCCGGACACATCACTCTTACTGCGCGTGACGGAATTGCCGCGGAAGATGGTGATAGCGTGTCTGTTAGAATCAAGCAGATTCAACTGGAGCAGGACACTGCCAAGACTTTGTCACAGCCTGGTGATGTTCATTGGATCGACTTCAATCGTGCCGGTACGCCATTGATTGAGATCATATCTGAGCCAGATATGCACCATCCCCGAACTGCGGCCATCTTCGTCAACAAAATCCAAACATTGCTCAACACATTTGATGCCTGTGTTGTTGGTATGGAATCTGGTGGTCTCCGTGCAGATGTCAACGTATCAGTACGGAGAACTGATAGTCCTTCGAGTGCGCTGGGAACACGCACTGAAATCAAGAATCTGAGCACAATCAAGGCCATTGAGGATTCTATCATTGCTGAAAGAGACCGCCAAATCCGCGAGATCGAAGCTGGAGGCACTATAGCTTGTGAGACCCGTGGCTGGACTCTAGGTACCAAGGAAACCAAACGTCTTCGAGGAAAAGAAGGTGAAGTTGATTACCGCTACATGCCAGATCCAGATCTGCCTCCATTAGTGATTAGTAGCGATCTCATTGAGACTCTGCGTGAGTCTGTTACATCAACTCCCGACGTTGAGATTGATTTGTTAGTCTCAAAGTTTGGCCTCCTACAGAAAGATGCTATTGCTTTAGTCTTGGCCAGCAACGATGACAAGCTTGAGTACTTCTATCTAGTTGTACGAAAACTTCATGATCTGCAATCAAGATATAATTCTCAGTTGGAAGACCCTGCCTATATCGATAAAAGCCTAAGTCTATTAGTAGCAAACTGGGTCATCCATGAGTTTGGGCCACTTCTAAAGACAGATAAACTCAACGTTGCAGAGGCTCTCGATGTCCAAGAATCCAGAACTCAAGCAGATATGATTTCTGTCAGTGACTTAGCTGAACTTCTACATTACCTCCATACCAAGTCCATAACCTTGACCGTTGCTAAGGAAATTCTTTTTATCCTATACAATAAGGCACTCGAATTACAGGATAGCGAAACGAATGAGGTCCGGCCTGTCACCCTACATGAGTATCTAGATGTGCATCAACTATGGTTCCAGGAGATTACGGAAGACGCCTATGTCGAGCTTGCAAAGGAATCATATGAACGCAATTTACCCCGAAGCTCGGAGTTGCTTGCGGGTGATGAGCCTCATAAAGGCAAGATAATGTGGCTAGTTGGCGACATGCTTAGAAATGGGCCATCCGAAAGCATGATACCTACCAACGCGGAAAAGGCTATCCGTGGCGTTGTAGCTCGATTTCGCCAAACGTAGATAATATCACTGTACAATACACATTGTAATAATACCAAATGTCTATATAAAATATATATAAGAGAATGTCATATATCATAGTTAACTACATCATCACGGGGTAAGTTTAGGTTCTAGTTCTTCTTGTCACTCGCGCTAGGGATTTCATGCCCAGCAGACTCAATAAAGACCAGCAGTCTCTCTTCACGTGACATCTCGGCACAAGCCTTATCTCGATGTGCCAAGCCCATCATGATGCGATGGTGTTCCCTTTGTCGTGAATGTAGCATCTCTGAAGCCTGGCTGTCTAGGTAAGAGAAATGCGTCATTGTCCCTACACCAGCCAGTCCAAAAACTAAGGCTGCAAAGGCACCGTTTGACATGAATATTGGCTTCTGTTTGGTTTCTTCTCCACGCTGCTGCGCATGCCATTCTTCCCAATCCTCCCACGTGCTATTTCGCCATGCTCCATTTCCATACTGAGAATGGTAATGTTTATCAGCTTGGCGATAGGAATGATGACTGGTATGTGGCTCGGTGTGACCGTTGTTTACCCAGCCCATACCATACATATCATATGCCTTGCGTTTATGGGGATCAGATAGTATTTCATGGGCTAGAACTACCAAACGATACCGCTCTAGTCGTGTAGATTCATCGACCCCTCTGCCAATTACGGCGGCGGTATGACTATGTCTATCGGGGTGATATAGTTTGACTAGCTGAAAATAAATGCGTTTATCATAAGCACTCTTCCTGGGTAAGTTGAAGATGTCGTATGGCGTCGGATTGGGGACTTTAGGCCAAGTCAATTCTTTATTAAAACTGTTAGATGTGCCTCCGGGGACAGTCGCAGAACTACTCAGGCCGGTTGGTAAGACAGCATACGAGATGGTCGGTTGCGATATGCCTGAGCATTGGCCTGAGGAAGGCACTCGGGACGCCTTAGTGGGGTTTGGAGAGCTACACAGCATGGCTGCGAGGATCCCACATTATAAAGGGAAGGGAGCACCGAAGAATATGTGACAAGAGATGCAGCTGGTATAACCAGAGTATGAGCCTTTGAGTATGGCATAATAGGAGTGATTATGGAATTTCGGCAAATAAGGCAAGTAATAGCAGGAGTCAGTTGGATTGATGTACCGTGTTCCGGTGTGGTAATAGCCTCCGGGAGACAGATATAAGAGCCTATAGTTCGGGGCTCGTCTCGGTGATAAGATGTAAAGGAACAAATTACGACAAGGTTTCTGGTAGTTGGTAAATGGGAATTTGGTCAGGCCTCAAGGCACGGGATAGTCTTGTAGCAACGAGATGCGGATGCTCGAAGAGCTTTTTATATGCACCATGGCAAGAGCTGGAGAGCTAATTAGAAGACGCTTTTGCCTGTCGGTTTGAGGCTGTTAAAGCTGCGCTGATAATGAGAATATTTTGAGCAAGAAATCGGCGACTGTCGCACCAGATCTGTAATAGCTAGACGGCGACCTACATGAAGATTATGCTCAATGAGGTCACAGGCGTATATTGCCGATATTTAACCGCATATTCCAAACCCTTAGCCAAACCCTACATGCTATCTCGAAAAGGGGTTTAGGTTCTATTTAGAATTCCCGTTCCTTACAAATAAATTGCCTAATCAGGACATCAGATACTTCTTTGACCCTAAAAAGAGAACGAGCCATCAATATCTTCCTCCTCCATTATGATATAGAGCTTGGACACATGATGTTATCAATCAGTCAATATATATGTAGGATGCTAGCACAGACAAATCTTGGCTACCTTGAATAATGCCTTTTTTCTACTTTGCTGTGAACAGCCCCTGGGATTTCATTTTTGTCTTATAACTACTCACTCATGACTCTCTAGACTACTCAGAATGTTCTCGGAGTTCGGTAGAACCAAGCCAATTAGTGAGCGTTGGCTGTCCATGCGTTCTAAACACCTGCCATCACCTACTTGCTGGGAAAGGAATTTCAACATGTAATAAGCATATATTATTTTCTAAGACAGGGAGGGTAATACATCTTTCCATGTTGCTAGCTTGCAAACTGCCCAAATTGGCTACCTCCATTGACAGATGAAACGAAGGGGCTTGAAAAGTTCCATCATCTTTGTGGGCTTGAATGGCTGGTACATAGCAGCGATAACGTATTAGCTCGAATAACGGAGTGATGTATAATCGAATATGTAAAATACCAGCGTAAGAAGTGCCGTTTAATATCCGAGGGTATATCCTCAATAACAAAGTTCTTAATGAAAAACTTTCAAGGGACTTCTTGGCAAGAACTAGAGTTGTGTGCGCGGCTCGCTACCGAGTTAACCGATGTCAAAATTACTCATTTATTTTGTTTAATCAGATCAAATACTTTTTGTTCGACGTACCTCAAGGGCGCATCTCTATAAGTATCAGTGTTTGTTGCCACTTGTTGAAAATGAACAAATGATGATTTCACTTGACTTGGCTCATATTTTTAGGATGCCTTTCTCGGTTTTGTTGACTAGAAACCTGATATATAATATTGATGAATGATTTTTATATGAAGAAAGAGACGATACGAGTTACAAATAGAGACTAGCTAGATCTGTAAGATTTCTCAAAAGACCAAGTCACTTGCCAAGTTTTCATTACTATAGTTAGTTATGAGAGAATGCTTAGCTTAACTATTTGACTTGATCAAAAAGAAAATAGATATATAATCACGGTTTCAGTATGTTTAGTAGATTGTTAATCTATTTAGCATTAATTTTCATTTTGGAGTCAAGTGGCCGACAATAATCTTAATCAAGGTAGTATATATTTTTAAGTTCTGATCATAGATATGTGTAGATCACATACACTTGATTGATCACGGATATAAAATAGGCTACGACTTGGTCATCATGGCATCTGAAGATAACGACAGCCATTCATGAAAATGAAATCAGCCCGATAGTATACTTACCTGATGACCTAATTAACAAGATGCTAAACAGAGAATGTGACCTTCTGAATACATGCTAGTAGCTGATGGCTCTTGACACAAGGACCACCGAAATGGGCACAGGGCAATAGGCGGATCATATATATATCTGTAGATACATACATGGGCTATTCTGGTAGCAACCCTATAGAACACTGACTCCTGCAGAACCTCAATTTTAGGTATGCCCTATCAGATACATGTAAGCCATGTTTCCTTCCCTTGTTGACTTACTTGTTTTATACTTAAACTCAAGGAAGCACCGAAAGCCGCTTGGCGTGGTAACCGATGAAACTGCTATAGTATATCTGTATATGAGTATCTAGCATGATTGGCAACCTTTTCTTTTTTGTATATGTGATCTGGGATATATCCCAAGGAAGGTCACCTTATCTGCAAATAACATTATCCGATATTTCTTGGGTTCGTGCGAGCATGATTTCTTCCGTAATGCTACTGAATTTAAATGTTTTTTAGGACGAAATGACAGCTCAAGAAGGGTTCAAAATAACTTGGATTGTGCCGTTATCATGAAAAGAGTAATAGTCAAGAATATGTTTTCCTTGGCTGCCTCGATGTTCCGTGACCAAAAGTATAAATTCGTAGCTGTTTTGAGAATGATTGATTATCATAATCTTGAAGAAAACTCTGATTATGAAGATTCAAAGCGTTCCGGAGTGCCTTCTGAATTTAGCTAATGGAAATACTGGGACGTTGGTATGCCGGGTAGAATTTCTCTATTAGGCAGATTTTACTTATTAAGGTTAATTATCTTAACGTGGAGATTGCACGGGAACAATAAAAAGAGTTATTTGATCTTGCTCAGGCTTTGGTTAAATTTATTAGCTACGTCAAGCATAACAACGTGTTGACTTACAATTTTGTAGATGCTCAGCATTCTTTGTTTTATTTCTTAGCGTATAAGATCTACAAATTGCCGAGGGAGCTCTAAAACATTGGGAAATATACATGCACGTTCGTCCACAAAATAAATTCCCGAGGCGAAAGTCGATATAAAGATTGGATAGCGATGATGCAAGAATGAAATGTATAGACGAGTGTGTCTCGGGCCGCTCTGGGAAACTGCCGTCGGTGTCAGCCAAAAACGGAAGCAACCAAAGTAGCAAGAAAAAAGAGAAGCTGCGTCCTACGAAAGAAAAAAAAATATGAGAAGCTCGGGTTCGCCAGGTCCCACAACTCATGCAAGTAAGTTCCTTCCTAAAGCAGGCTGGGCTTGTATAAACACCATAACCCGGTGATAGAAGCCGATGACCACCTATTTGTGCCGTATAAGTCTGGCGATGAACAACAGAGGGCGGTCTCCTCAAGAGATATAAAGCATGCCACGTTGCCTTGCTTTCTCAGACTACTTTGTTTGCTTCTTCATCACATTCAGTCTTGGTTTCTCATCCAACAGTTGATCTCCATCTCCGGCTTCAACTACTACGTTCTTTTTATCTCCACTATCCGCTCTTTGATAATATCTTAACTCCCACCATGCGCTTCTCCCTTGTTTCCGCCGCCGTTCTGGCTTCTGGCGCCTCGGCAGCCCGCCCCTTCCTGGAGCAGCCCGATACCGGCATTGAGCTGGCCCTACCTGACCTAAAAGATGGCAGTCTACCTCCTCTGAAGGCCATGGTGGCTCTGAACGACTTTCAGTGGGCTGCCGAGAAGTACCTGCCTGTGCGCAACTACACCTACTACCGTAACGGTGCCGGTGGTGAGTGGTCGTACCGCAACAACCTTGAGGTTTACAACCGTTATCGTCTGCGTCCCCGTACTCTGTACCAGGACATCTCGGACATTGAGTCTACCTTCCCGTAGGTTTTTCTTCTCGACATCTTGTACAATAGCAAGCTAACATCATCGTCTAGCACCACCATCCTGGGCTACAACTTCTCCTCGCCCTTCTTCATCAGCCCCTGTGCTCGCGCTGATTTCGCTCACCCTAATGCTGAGATGAACCTGATGGAGGCTGCCCGTGATGCTAACATCCTGTACATCGAATCTGGCTTCTCTGCCCTGCCCATGGAGAAAATCTCCACTGGTGCCGGCCCAGACCAGGCTTTCTTCAACCAGCTGTACTGCAACAACAACGATACTGCTACTCAACTCATGTTTGATCGTGTCGAAAAGACTGGTGGTAAGGCTATCGTTTGGACTATCGATGCTCCCGGCTCGCCTTCGCGCCAGCGTGCTTCGCGCTTCGATGTTGGTTCCGCCAACAACAAGTTCATCACCACCACCTGGGATGTCTATGAGAAGTTTTCCAAGATGACTTCTCTGCCTATTGTTCTCAAGGGTATCCAGACCGTTGAGGATGCTGAGGCTGCCATTGAGCACGGCGTGCAAGCCATCATTCTGTCCAACCACGGTGGCCGTAACCTGGACGGTTCTCCATCTTCTCTGGAGATTGCCATCGAGATCTATGAGCACGACCCTACCATCTTCGACCGTATCGAGGTTCTGGCTGACGGCGGTATCCGTTACGGTTCCGATGCCCTGCGTCTGCTTGCTCTAGGTGTCAAGGCTGTTGGTATTGGTCGCCCGATCATGTTCTCCAACATCTTCGGCAAGGAGGGCGTTTCCAAGGCCATTAAAATCTTCCGTAACGAGCTGATGAACGATGCTGCCAACTTGGGTGTTGCTAACATCCACGAGGTTGACCACGAGTTCGTTCACTGGACCCCCAACAACTGGTACTCTTGAACTATCTCTGCCCAGAATGGCCGAACTACAGCTTAGAGATCAGTATTACCGACACTGAAAGCATATGTCATATACGAATCGGACATTCACTAGCTGAAGTCCTATTCAGTGGCAATCATTATTTTGCATATATTTCCTATGTCCACATATTCTTCCGTACAACATATTCACCATATTATATCCATGCATTTATATAATCTATATTACCATTCAAACTTCTTCACTCGTGTTTTCATAATCCAAATGTACGCCATTTTGGGATCTTGTAGTCCTATTTCATATCATCATCACATCATTGTATTGTGCTATCCCTATGGCTAGTATCATTAGAGTAGTTATCATATTCATAGACAGAATGCTTCCAGTTTATCAAGAAGAGGGGCACATACTAAGTTTTGAGTAGAGCGAGCTCGTTTTTATTTTTATCTATCTAAGTTAGTGAGCGCGGGGAAGAGTGTGACATACCAATAGTATAAAAGCAGAAAAACCAGGCCAGAAATGGCACAGAATAATGAGCGACGGTAAGCAGAATCGTGATGAGTCTCTGTAGTTAGTTTTGACTTTTTCACATCATCAAACAAATAACATAGAGACTGCTGAAAAAAGGCAGTCTCTAGGAAAAACAAGACAGGCTATGCAATAAATCATAAGGGAATTTTGTGGTTCGTGAAAGCAACTTTGTTTTTTTTGTCTATCTGCAACTTTGCAAGTGATATTTTTGGTGCATTAATGAAGAATAAAGATCATTGTTGATGGGATATCAAAGCCTGGAGAAATAAGTTCACGGCGCCATTTGAATACCCAAATTCGCATGGCAAACTGCGCACTTATACAACAAACAAGCTAATAGAAGAGATGATATCACACAGGGTACTTAGCAGACGATCTTCAGACTAAATCATGAGCGGTTGCGTATCTACTCCGTCTTACTCTTGGAGTGTTCTCTGTAGGTCGCCACATAGTTCACTGGTTCAGGAACGGCGACAACTACCTGCTCATCCCGATCTTCGGGGTCGACAAGGGCATCCAGGTTACGGCCTCCCCAGATAACATCGTGGAAGGTGAACATAGACTGCAGCTTGATCCACGAGTGGTACCAGGCCCAAAGGATATAAGGGAAAAACATGAAGATATCCTTAGGGTGGGCGCGGAAGTAAACGTACAGCTTCTGGAACTTGAAGACCATGATCCACAGCATCATGCTGATGATCATCAGAACTCGAGTTGTGAGCTCCGCCTCGGAAAACCACGAGGTACGGGAAAGGGAGAAGAACAGGCCACTATCGATCAGGGCAGAGAAGTTGAAGTTGGTATACACAAAGACCGCCCAAGTAGTCCAAGGGTGACGCCACCAGCAGGAACCATCGTCTGTGAACATCGACGCAGAGTTGCTGCGCCACGTCGTGCGCGCCCAACGAAGACACTGGTCGATGAACTTGGGATAAACACCCACTGTCGTGACGATCTGCGCATCCGGGTGGTTCTGGACCTTGATCTTCCAGCCAGCCTTGACGAGCTCGCGGGTGATGAAGTTGTCGTCATCGGCGTTGAGCGGGCCATACATACCGAAGAAGAACATTTCCTCGGTGAAGTTGTGGATGAATGACTCCGACTGCAGTATTTGAGTTCGGTAAACAGACGTACGACCAGAGATGACAAAGATGCCACCATCAATAGCGTTAGTCGACTGAATCTCAAAGTTATGACGCTCGAGATACACGGCACCCAGGAAGTTGAAGAAGGCCTTGAAGTTGAAATGGCCTGGCTCGGTACGGCGGACTTTCTTGACTGTCGCAACACCACCAATCTCGGGGTTCTCAAAAGGAGCAATCACGGCAGCCAAGAAGTTGTCAGAGGGCCAAAAGACGTGGTCATCCACAAGCAGAGTGATCTTGGTGGTGATCGACGAGATCACAGAACAAACTTGCTTGCGCTTGTTGGCGATTTTGGTAGCGCAACAACGGATCTTCACGTTGGGGAACTCTTCTCGGTAAGGCATCATAATATCGGTTAACACACGAAGTGGTCCACGGCCAACAGTGACGATGATGAGCTCTCCGGGGCCGTTGCGTAAAGCAGTGCGGACACACTCGGGGAAATCTTCATTAGTAGGGTCGACGGTTGGGATGATGACAGTCGCATCTGAAGGCAGATACGTCGGGTTCTCGGGTATGGGCGAAGGACGGCTGAGAAAAACGTAGGCAAATTGGTGGACCAAAGCACGGGAGTACTTGAACCAAATAAGCATCAAGAAAGGCCAGTTTTGGGGCTCCGTCATGCTGTGTACGTGACACATAATCGCCGTGATGGCACGAAGAATCAGCCAAATCATAATGATGTTGGCTGACTGCAAAATCCGGTCTATCGGTCGGTTTCTTGATAGATAAAAGGCTATGGACTGCGTCGGTAGGTGTAGGGGAGGCAGTATGGTGGTTTGGTGAGGTTGTTGAGAGCGGTAGTGAGAAGATCAAAAATTCAAAAACTCTACTTCATCAGCAGCTATCTGCTTATATAGACAGAAGTTTCTTTGTGTAGAGAGAAACCACGCAGCAATAAAGACACCATTGGCAATGTGCTAGCCATCATTGAGCCAAGTATTGAGGCCATATTTTTCAGGATAGTTGATATGGCATCGATAAAGAGAAGGAACTAAGAGGGCAAGAAGAGGTGGTTACCCATCAAAGAACCATAATATACTTATCTAAGAGTTGTGCGTTTCATTCCATGTCTGTAAACGGATAATAAAGGTATTCACAACGGATAAGCTTTTGGTACAATAACATAGACTATTATTCTTTGTGCTATAGATGAAGTAGGATAGTTTCATCTCATATAGCTCAATACGCAACAACAGACGAAATTAAACACAGTCTGCATTACTCAAAAAAATCATGATTCAAATTTTGGCACAAAGCAGACAATAGGCCGCACACAAAGAAGTCATTCTACATCATTGGAGACGAATGCTCAATTCATCCAAGGCATTGTTCGTCAAAGAAAGAAGACTACGGCATTGTGTGACAAGCGAAAGTCACTAAAAATCTTTAGTAGATTCTTTCATTAAACAACTTTATCTTATTTCTTTATGCTAGATCAAAAGACTTCCTATCTTTGTTCCAATATCTTCAACTAGTTAGTTAGTTTCTTGACTAACACAATAATTTCCTAATTCAGAACGTTTCACAAGTGAGGTCTAAAAAGCCAATTGTGTACCCTAACCCTAGTGTGTTCAGGCTCATGAGAATTTGTCTATTTTTGAAGTAAAAAACGCTCAGCCGCTTTGCTTTTTATCTTATTATTAAATATTTGTGCGTGTTCTACTGATCTGGTTCATAATTGGTATCTCACTGCTTTCCATTGTGGTCAATTGGGCAATCAAATCAAATCATCTAGAGATTGCAGACTAGATAGGAAATTGAGGATACTCTTGCTATCTGTGTTAAGTCATATAATTATCTATGTTCAACTTTGAAAATACCCAGCGATCCTTGGTCTATAGAGAATGAGCTTAATTCTACATAGGTTTGTGGTAGGAGAAATAGCATACAGGGACGACATGTGATAGGCCAAGATAAAATGACCCATTTGAAACAAGACACATTCCAATCAGACACTGAAGACAAGGAATAATTCACGTTTCGTCAAGTCGGTTAATACTACTGATCTATTAGTAAACAAGCTCTTCAATGCTTGAATGCTACCATATACATAACTTGGACTGATGCTTTGTTAGACAGACAACGATAGTCCTTGCATTTTAGGATTTTCTAATCAAGATTGTATCTAGTTAATAGCTATTTTTGACGCTATGTCGACTAAGGCCTATCATGGCACCAGGAACACAAAAATGTTTATACTGGCTATGTAAGAAAGCATTAACGGGAAAGAAAGTTTTAAACATTTGACTTTGAAACAGGGTTATGCTTATAAGTGCAACCGTTGCAACCAAATACCCTTGCCCGGGAAAAAAGAAGTTTACAGTAAGCAAGTGTCTTCATTGAAGACGGAGTCACTAGGGCCCGGGTTTTAGATTAAGCCTAGGCCGCAGCAATCACGAAACATCAAAATGGGGTGGCACGGACAACAGTCTCAGAAGGATTTTAGAGTGAACGATGAACGATTCATGTAGTCAGATAGCAGTTATATATAGCTGATTCAAGTATAAAGCTAAGGTCGGCACTCACATGGGAAGAAATATTGGTTCTTTGGATCTTCATCTTCATCCACGGATCCAGATCTTGTTCATCATCACTGCGACTGGTTTCGCTTCTATTATTCTTTTCTCCATAATTCTGGCCCGGTGCCTTTAACTTAACAAACTTTAATACCTTAATCTCACCTACTCCCATCTTTTCAAAATGCAAGGTCCTCTGTTCTTCTTCGCCGCGATTGTCG
This sequence comes from Davidsoniella neocaledoniae, assembly GCA_009806295.1. Lineage (NCBI taxonomy): Eukaryota > Fungi > Ascomycota > Sordariomycetes > Microascales > Ceratocystidaceae > Davidsoniella > Davidsoniella neocaledoniae. Next base: position 28,627 of record RHDR01000064.1, on the reverse strand, counting down.
GTTTTACTTCGGTAGCCAACGCTAGTATGTCCTTTCTAGAATGCATTATCCGAAGACATGTACTGGGCACGTATACTAATCAACAACCCAAAATATAGGCGTAGCTGAGGTTCCTCGTGCTCTCCAACTTGGTAGCTTGGCTTGCAATGCTGCCCGCATCAAGATAGTCGCCAACCTAGCCTCAACCCGGAGTTCCGTGGACAAGATTTCAGATGAGTCCGTCAAAACAGCTGCCACCGCTGGCTTAGACAATGCCAAGAGTGGAATTTCTGATATCGCACTTGCTCTGATCTCTGGATCGAGTCCACCGCAGAGTGGCCGTGAAAAGGTCGAGGCGGGTTTGAATGCTACCGCTCTTGCTCTAGGCAGTGGCAATAACTCGTAAGTATAGAATAGTGTTATTTTTATTTTTCACTTATGAGTATTGCATACTAACATGATGACTACACAGTACCGATAGCGCCATAACAAGCGCTCAAAGTTCATTAGCTAAGGCAGCCCAGGCTGGAAAAGATGTTGTAGCCGAGTGCTAAGATATATTAGGATGCTGTAATAAGCTAATGGTTTTAATCAAGACAAGTAGAGTAATATGTAGCACTAATTAATTACAGTGCGTGAAAGATTGCTGCCACCAGAGCAAATGAAATACCAGCTGTTGACAAAAAGTTGAATGTCGGTCCAGAAGCAGCTGAAGCAACTGAAGTCGAGGTCGATGATGTATTAGACGTGCTTGTACTGTTTGATGTAGTTCCGGTAGTATTTGTAGAACCGTCGGTTGACTGTGTAGACGAAGTAGCACTCCCGTTGATAGGATCTCTCCAGGTAAGAGGACCATCCAAGGTGTAAGTGTTTGATGAGTAAGCCACAGCATCCCAGTTGGTCTCTTTGTTCACAGTTACACGCGTGATGGCCTGGCCGGAATTTTGTAGTACTAGAATATGTGTATCCATGGTAGTCGAGTCCCAGGCTACAGCCAAATCATAATCGGATGCTTCGATATCTGTTTGGCGGTACTGGTCGTTGTTTTCGAGATCATCGTCGTCATCCCACCCATATTCGTGTAATAGTCCGTCAGTCCCAACTGTGAAAAAGCGGTCATAACTTGCCCCGTGTGGCATAGCAAGGTATGATCGGGTGTAGTTATAGTTTACAAAGATGGGATCAGACTCCGTATCAAGTTCGAAGTCGGAACCAGATGCATCTGAAAAGTTAGAGGCTGTCGTTTGTTTGAACGGAGTAGGCCAGCCACCTGTAATTGATGTTAATTTAGGGACGCGGTACATGATTTATAGTAGTATTTTTACTTACTAATGGCCCAAGAATCATCATAATGCAGATTTATCGAGCTGTAGTGTATCTCATCATCACTCACTCCATACACAACGCGTGCTATCTGTTGACTTTGCGAAGCCACCGACGCGCCAAATGGACGTCCTGGACCTGGGATTGGCGATGCGATTCCACTGTAAGTGAACCCGCCATTGAGCGAACCACTCAACATGCTGATCAGACCACTTCCATCACGGTACAGAAAGTAGACACCCGGACCAGGATAGAACGCCGCCATATCTGTAGCTACTTCGATATCGGAGGTCTGAAGACCAGCCTCGGCGCTAATGTTGAAGTGTTGGTCCGACTGCAAGATTCCATTCTTACAGACAAAGTTTTCCATGAACAAAGATCCATCAATGGCTTGGTAGAAGATAGACGTCTTTTGGAACACATGTTAGCTGCATATACCTTTTGAAATTGGTTAGTCAGGGGACTCACATAGTCTTGGTTGTTCTTATACCAAATCATAGAAGCCAAGCTACTTTCTGGATGCATCTCGACTGCCGGAGTATTGATATTACCGCCATGTTCATGATCGCCAGTGTAACGTTCGGGAATCGAGGCAGAGCCGAGCAAAACTTGTGAATAACTTTTTCCGCAAGTGCTGGTGAGTATACTAGTGCCATTGTTCACGCCAAAGCCGAGCCTTTTAGCATCAGCCCAGGCAGTGATCTTTGAGGCGCCTGCAAAATTCACAGTAAGCAGTAGCAGAAGAGAATTCATTTTGATCGCCATGGCGAGCGTTGGTGTATTGTGAGGTGGTCGAAGCAAAAAGAAAGACTTACAAAGCACCATTAGGCAAAGATCAAAGAGAAAAATAAGTGCTAGCAGGCTGTCTTAAAACATATCAAAGACCAGAGCCAAAAGGGGGCGGGAGTCAGCTCGCCTATACCTTTTTTACGGAAATAACATCCTTCGTAGTGCGACTGCAATCATACTAAGTCCAATGAAGGCGCTAGTTATGATCACTCCCCCTAGATATATGGTGTGTTTTTGCTAGTATTATTTCGATTACAGGCTCATATTCATTGTAGGTGCTTACATAATAGCTTATTACAAGAGACATAAAGTTTCCGAGGGAACACTAAACTAATGGCATGCAAGATAAAATAAGCTTAAGCTCTAAGAAGCTGGGCGTTTTGTCAACCATAAAAAAGGCCCTAACTCTAAATTTTATCCCTGCATATCAGGAACTTAGTTTAGTGTCTTGCTTTTCTTTGTTTAACTTTTTGTATTTCAGGTTCACGTAGGACTAAATCTCTTTATTCACCCGATGTCGCTCACTAAGCTTTAATTCTGCCTAGCATTTAAGCCGTGATAGGTAATATGCCGCGAGAGCCGTGAGAATTATACGACAGGGAAGCTGCAGTTCTTTCAAAATGTATCGTGTCGTTTGTCAATAAAGCAATCGCCATTGTTGGTACATCAATTGGGCTTAGTTAAAACGATATCTACATTGTCATCCTACTCCGAGTTTTAAGATAAAGATATTACTTGTAGAAAGTAAATCATTACACAAATCGACTATATCTAAACATACGTCATTAAGTGTGCCAATTACTAGCTCCTTTATAGAAGTTATATTTTCCCCAAGAAGAACTTTCGTTATATATGTAAGAGTCAAACACACAATATCAAAGCAAAGATACAGTACTAACTACAAGAATCAAAAACATCGCCTCCTAAATGCTATCCTTATCAGTGTCGTTGGCTTTAGTGAAATTGGGTAGCCCCTAGTAATCTAATAATCAGCTTTATTGAGTAAAAGACAAGGCATCATGCAGTTGTATAGGTGTTGGAGATAAGCATTAGTAACTGTATAGTTGATATACCTAGGTAGTGTCATAATGAGAGTATGTAACTATGGTACAGTGTCTTTTACATATGTATCATGGATAGCTGATAGTTTTATGTCGTTTCCAGGTAGTAGAAGTATTTCACTAAAGACACAGCATTTATCCTGTGCTTTTTACTCGCTACATATACCCTAGCCATACGCAGACATTAGGGTTACATATACATCCCACAAAAGAGTAACTTAACTGGACCCACAAATCTTTCTAGAATTCAAAACTATACAAATTGGGAAAACTATCATTTTTAGAGCCACCCCCAAGTAGGACAGTTTAGGAAATATCTAGGAAAAGCACAAAGAAGTTTAAAGTTGAAGTAAATCCCCTAGCAACAAAGTTATTACCCGATAAGCTCCAAATCTCTATGTATCATCTACGAACTCGAGACTTGGGCATTTGACTCGGTTGGTTAAGGAAAGCCCATGCCAAATCAACATCAAGTATCATAGACAGCATGGCAGTAGCCTCAGATACGAGGACTGTTTGCTCAAAATCTACTTCATTCATACCATGTAGTATATATCGTGGTTGGTGTCATGTTAATAGATAAATATTAGTAGATATCCAACATATATATTGTAGCTTGCATACTATCAAGTCCATATTTACTAAGATGATGAGTCAGTAGGTTTGTCTGGTAGTTCACTTGGTTCTTAAATTACAACACATGTCATGGTGGTTGCTTGGCAAACATATAGGTATTCCTCGCTATGCTTTCATACATACTTCCATACACATATATATGCATACTTGATAGCTTGTGCCGTCTCAAGTCTTATCAATATGGACCACAAGGATGGCTTCTCTTGTAACTTCCTTCTTTCTCATCGATACTTGGATACATTCTTAGATGCACTGCCACAAGCAATATCTCTTGTTATTTGCTTGAAGCTGTCATTACTGCAGTTTCCGTTATCATGAGATCACTAAATGCATCGGTCCTATGTTGTTACACACTCTTCTTGCATCTTAATTTAGTCCTTGGTGTGATATAAAAGAGGACTCGAACTTTTAGATGATATCAGTTTTTAATTCATACCTGCTCTGCTTTAAAACCCTTGGGCTTCCCATATACCTGCCTATCCACCAGGCATCTTCACCCATATATCACAGGCTCACAACTATCGCAACTATCACCACCTCGATACTTGTCTTATTTTCCAACTTGATATTTTTTCAAACCTTTTTTGTGAATAAAATAATACCAAAAGAGAAAGCGGTAGTCCTATACACCGCCCACTACACATCTTTTACTGGCATATTTCTCGAAATACTGCCCATATTGCTCACGTGTTAACGTCGTTGTTCTTTACCGCCCGAATACTATAAATACTAGACATCGCCCGCGTTTCTTTAAATTTTACATTTTCATTCTTCTTCATAACAACTTCTCATCGGCCCGAAGCGAATTTCCATCGACAATTTCTTCTGAACTCACTCTTGCGATTCTTCTCATCACTGCTATCGACTTCTTTCGATTCTTCAACAAATCTCGTGACAACTCGACGCTGTTGGATACGCCTTTCACTACAACTAGCATCCTTCACAAACTAGCAAACATTTCAAACTTCTCTTGGTCCTTGGCCTATCATGTTTTCTCTGCTCGTCCTTCAGTTATCACTGATAGCTATCACATGTGTCTCTGCTCTGCCTCGTTTTAGCTCCGGAGTTCGTTTTGCTGTTTCGGTATCTCATAATTTTTCCCGCACTAATTTAACAATGGCTGACATGAATGTGGATGACAAGTTGAGAACCATCATCACCACCACTACCAGTGCCATTTTATCGACTTCAAGTTCAATATCGCCCCCCATAACAGCTATGCTGTCTACCTCTCCTGCTCATGATGACAACATAGCCACTAATGCCACCGGAAAACCTGTTGTCTTTTATAATGATCGGGTGATGGTTGTCTCGACTAGTACTATTACTAGATCCTCATCATCATCTTCTTCTTCCGTGGCTCCTACCGTCTTAAGTATCGTTGATTTGGCCGATGGTACAACATCCACTAGTCAATTACAGTCGACGAGCTCGAGTAATCTTGATATCTTGGAAGCGCCATCATCTTTAACTAGCTTGTCTTCGTCTTCCCAATCTTCCACATCATCGACTACAGCGTCCTCTTCTCAACTATCTGTCATCACTGCCCCTCCGACTATCCCTACTGACTACAAAACTGTTACATTTACACAATGTCAGCATGCTACAGCTTCTGGTGACTCAGTCAATAGCGATATTTACGATCAGGGCGATGATTGTTCCACTTTGTATGGTGTGGTCCCCTCAGACTTTGAGATTCCCACTATGGCTTCTGCAAGTGTAATCACAACTACTATCACGGGTGCTGGCAAGGGCAACCCCATAGTGACGATTATTATTCCTGTTGCCGGCCCTGCTACTTCCACAAGCTCCAAAAGCACACAGACATCAACAAGCCATGAACCCCGTACCTTTACCACATTGTCTACCTCTGTTGTACCTATGTCTACATCTCACCCTAGCTCTTCTGTAGTGACTCCGAGCTCTATCACAGACACCAGCCGGATATCTTCATCAACACCTTCACCTTCTGGTACCCCAGATACTACTTTTACAGATGATGGCAGTAAGAATGAGACTCAACCAACCTCATCAAGTGGCAACTTTGCTGATCGCAACATTTCTGACGATGATATATCAGGCAATACATCAGGTGCGGCAGCGTTGGTCGTCAATGCTATTGTCTGGCCCATCGTCGGACTTGCTGCAGTTGCCACCGGCTTTCTCGTGGTAAACTATTGCAGCTAACTGTGTCTTTGTTTGTGCTATTCCCATTCTTTGTCTATATTGCCTTAGCACTATGTTCTCTTCATGCGCTTTATTCTGTTTTATTGTGGCCTTTTGGCGCTAACTTTGTAGGTTTTGGTTTCACGCAGTTCGCCTTCACTACTATTCTTTGTTCTATTACTTTTCTACTAATTCTTTTACTTGTGCTTCAACGCTTTTATTTTTGTTCCACCAAATCCCGTCTTACGCTGGATTCCTTTAAAAGGTTCCTTCCGCAAGCGGGCATCTTATTTTTAGTGTATGACAATTCCATCTGAAGTTTGGTTTTGCAAAATTCATCCGAAGCCCAAAGGGTGATGACTAGTGATGTTTGTTTGCTTCCTCACATAATAAGTAATAAAAAAAAGTTTAAAATTTTGATTTCTTTTTCAAGTTTGATTGTGAATGTATCTGAATCCCCTGTTTTCATTAAAAATGATATATCCATCAATGTATGTGAGTATGATGTGTTTTATTCATGATTTCAGACCATACTATCTATCTGTGGTGAATAATGCATGTAAACGCCATACCCTCCTTGGAACGAAATCAATATGTTTTCCACCAACGCCATATAACTCATACATAAAATGAATAATCAAATGACCAAAAGTACGGTCAGCAAAGCATAAGACAGTCACCAATATCTAATATACGCAATTCTCTGCGGCACAATGAGCTTAGTACTCACACACGATTACCAAGACCACTCTTGACACCTCCCAAAACACCAGCCCATTGGGAGTTGATACCACGCTCGGTAATGGCTTCTTGGTAGCGTCCAGTGACAATTTTGCGCATTACAAGCGTATCATGTGCCTTCTTGAGGGCCTTTCCGGCGCCATGTGTCAAGTACTCTTCGAACCAAGCCTCCTCTTGCTGATCAAATACGGACCCTACAAACTCTACAGCACGGGCGGCGCCGGTACTTGAGCCGGAGGTGTTGATAACGTAGGATATTAATTGGCCGAAAAGAAGCTCGCGGGTCACATCACTGTGTGTACGTGAGTATATCAATGCTTGGCTGACACTGGCCTTGGACATGGCCTCAAAAAGTAAGCCTAGCGCTTTTGGTGATTTGACCACTGGTTGGACAGTGTGGAAGTATGTGAGGACTAAAGAGTAATCATCATCTGATGGGGCGTTGATCGTGAGAATAGTGATGATATCGTCAGAAAAATCGGAAATAAGCGAGGGATGTGTGATGTAGTCAAGAGCGCGCTAGACATGAGGTTAGTTGGGGAATGTTATGAACTTGATGCTGCGAGTCTTACCGTGAATTGATGCTTATCGAGGTAGTAAAGACCCTTCATGAAAGTCTGGTATCGTTTGGGAAGACCTGACTCTCCAGCAAATATCATGGCCAGATCGGTAGCTCTGCTTTGGGCAGTCAAGTCGAGTAGGGCGTAGAAAAAGATGGATAGGCGGTGATGGACGCTCATGTTCGTTTCGCAAACTTCCTTGTGGAAGTTTCGTAGACTTGTGTCACTCTTTGGAGGATAGATTTTGGCTGTGATACATTAGCATTTGTGTAGGTCTGTGTAGTCTTATGTCGGTAGAGATAGCATACATTTGGAAATGCCTAGTGCTTTGAGAACACGGTCAATGAAGAGAGCACCGTCAAGGCCTTTGCGCAGACCTTCGGCCTCGGTGGCCTGGCTGCGATCTACAAATGGTTCATTGCCAAAAACCTGAGCGAAGTCGTGATAGTCAAACATTGTAGGAGCAGTATTCAATGATATGCGATTTCGAATATAGAGCTGATAGGCGAATGCGACACACTGAAAGTACCAAGATGAAGGTTGGGTGAACGTTGTAGTTGAGCATTTGGATCATCGTTTGTGGAATCAATGGATGCTTGAAGCTTCAGCCACACTTAGAGCTAAATCGCGTCGCCGCGCCAATTAATTGTGTGGCGTCGAGCGTGGCGCTGTTTGTTTACTATGCACCCTACTTAGGACTAGCCCCTCTGTAAACAAATGTGAAAGAAGACCCCCCAAGTCTAAGTAAAAGACAGCCCACTTGTTTATTGACAACAATGCTGGTAGCTTTACGAACTAATTTCTAGTTGCACAATGATGTGCCATAACATTGGTGCAGTTGACTTATTTTTTTCTCTCCGCCAACGCTACGATAATTGTCGGTGCAACTCTTTGAGAAAAGCTTCCAATAGAGCGACATAGACAAATCTATAGCGTCTATTATCTAATCTGTTCTCTTTCTGCCACCTAATAAATTGCCTGTGCGTCCGTTCTCAGCGTCTTAATTCGTCTATTTGTAGAGTTATTGGCAACCCCTCCCTTGCATCCCTACCTGGTTAATATCTGTATATTATCGCCATCTCAATAAACGACCCCGCCATCCGATCGACATCCACTATCACAAGTACCTACAAAATGTCTTCTCGTATCCGGCGCGGTGCCCGGCGCGTCATAGATTCTGATGATGAGGACGATCTTAGCATCATCGACACCTCGACTGTCTCTACTCGCTCCACTCGCTCAACCCGAACAGTTCGTTCTACGAGAAAACCACAGCAACCCGAAAGCGATGAAGAAGACGATCTCAGCATGGCGCAGCAAACGCCTCCACGACGGGCTGCTCGCACACGCCAGTCAACTGCTTCTGTGGCATCTACAGCCTCTTCTGTCTCTAGATCTACCCGTCGCTCATCGCAAAGAGCATTAGTTGCCCCGTCGGAACCATCTAAAGATGCTGAAGATGCCGAAGATGCTGAAGACTCCGAGGAATCTGTCGACTATACTGACGATGTGACTGCGCAACTTGAGTTAGAATCTACTCCACCTGCGCGCAGACCAGCAGCTGCTACACCGAAGAGCAAAGCCGAAAACATTAAACCAGAGTCCAGCTCAACGGATATGGACGTCGATACATCACCTACTAAGCCTGTGATCAAAGGCGAAGCAACACCGCCCTTGGCCGATATCTCGAACACAAGTGTCAAACGTCCTCAGTCTTCGTCTCAAATGTCTACACTCAACTCATCACAGTCGCCTTTCAAGCCTATCAACGCAATGAATACTGTTCTTGAACGCCCTATGGATATTGTCATTAAGGCTCGCCAGACACTTCAGCCTGTGGTCGAAGATACTACGCCCAAGCCTCGCATTGTGATCACCTACCTTATTCTCAACAACTTCAAGAGTTATGCTGGTCGCCAAGAAGTCGGTCCTTTCCATGCATCTTTCTCATCGGTCGTCGGCCCCAATGGTTCTGGTAAATCAAATGTCATTGATTCTCTTCTCTTTGTCTTTGGTTTCCGTGCTAGCAAGATGCGCCAAGGAAAGATCTCTGCTTTGATTCACAACTCGGCGCAGTTCCCCAACCTTGACCATTGCGAAGTCGCCGTACATTTCCAGGAGGTCCTTGATCGAGTAAGTGTATTTTAAAATCATTAATACAGACTCAATGGCTAACATATGCATTCACATATAGCCAGGCGGCGGTTCCGACGTTGTCCCAGATTCCACCCTCATTATTTCGCGCAAAGCCTTCAAAAACAACTCGAGCAAGTACTACATCAACGATCGTGAATCAAATTTCACAACAGTTACTACTCTTCTTCGTGACCGGGGCGTCGATCTTGATCACAAGCGTTTCCTTATTCTACAGGGAGAGGTTGAATCTATCGCCCAGATGAAGTCCAAGGCCGGAAACGAACATGAAGATGGCCTTCTCGAGTACCTCGAGGATATCATCGGTACCTCCAAGTACAAGACGCCCATCGATGAATCTGCTGCTGAAGTCGAGACTCTAAACGATATCTGTATCGAGAAGAGTGGGCGTGTACAGCATGTCGAGAAGGAAAAGAACGGTCTCGAAGACAAGAAGAACAAGGCTCTTGCGTTCGTTCATGATGAGAACGAGCTTTCTTTAAAGCGTGCTGCTTTATTCCAAGTCTTCATCGCCGAAAGCCAGGACAATATATCTATTAGCGAAGAAGCTATCGCCAAAATCTCAACCGAGCTCCAAGCTGAACTCGAGAAACACGACGGTAGCGAGAAGCTCATCAAGGATCTCACCAAGGCATTCAACAAAGGAAACAAGGAGTTTGAATTTTCTAGCGAGGAGGTTCAAGCCTTGATCAAGGAGATGTCCAAGTTTGAGCAAGAGCGTGTTAAATTCGACGAAAAGCGCAAGTTCTTGGTGGACAAGCGCAAGAAGCTTGAGAAGACGATCGCCAATGCTGAGCAGTCAGCTCTTGGAGCTCGTGAGACTATAGAAGACTGTGCTGTTGATATCGAGCGTCGTTCTTCGACTGTTGGCGACCTTGAGAAACAGGTTCAAACAGAGGAGGCGCAGCTGGCTCGCATCAGAGATGGTCTCAAGGGCAAAACTCAAGCTTATTCCGACAAGATAGCCGTCCTTCAAAAGTCTCTAGAGCCATGGACGGCAAAAGTCAATCAGAAGAAGTCTGCAATTGCAGTCGCCGAGTCAGAGTTGAACATTCTACGCGAAAAGGCCAATGCAGGTACTGTGGCAATGGCGGAACTCGAAGCTAAGGCTAAGGGTATCAAGCGTTCTGGCCGCGAAAAGGAAGAGCAACTCCAGCAACTCGCAGCCGAGAAAGCTCAACTTGAGCAGGAAGCCGCTGAAGTCGATGCGGAGATCAAAAAGCTAGCAGAGCAAGAGCCAAAGGCTAGAGCCAAGATATCGAATGCTCGCCAGAAGGCCGACGAAGCTCGCTCCAACCTGAGCAAGAATCAGACTCAGGGCAACGTCCTCACTGCTCTCATGCGCATGAAGGAGTCTGGAAGAATCGATGGGTTCCATGGCCGCCTCGGTAATCTCGGTACCATTGATCAACAGTATGATGTAGCTATCTCTACTGCCTGCGGCGCTCTTGACAACTTTGTCACAGAAACAGTTGAAGGTGGCCAACAGTGTATCGAGTATCTTCGTAAAACAAACATGGGCCGTGGAAACTTCATGTGCCTGAACAAACTTCATGTCCGCAACATGAACCCTATCCAGACACCCGAAAACGTCCCTCGTCTCTTCGATCTCATCAAGCCAAAAGAAGATCGGTTCCGCCCTGCTTTCTACCATGCTCTTCAAGACACCTTAGTGGCCGCTGATCTAGCTCAGGCCAACCGTATCGCCTATGGTGCCAAGCGCTGGAGAGTGGTCACTCTCGCGGGCGAGCTCATTGATAAGTCTGGTACCATGTCTGGTGGTGGTACAACCGTCAAGAAGGGATTGATGTCTTCTAAGCTCGTATCTTCCATCTCTACGGAAGCTGTGACTAAACTTGAAGAGGACAGAGATGCCTTGGAAGCCAAGTTCACAAGTTATCAGGACTACATGCGCGATCAAGATGCCCGCCTTCGTGAACTCAAGACCCAAATTCCAAACCTCGACACCAAGATGCAAAAGCTCAATCTCGAGATCGAGAGCATGTCCCGTAACCTGCAGGATACGCTTCGCCGCATGAAAGAGCTAAGCAGGGAAACCCAATCTTCAGAGTCTGATGAGAACCGCATGTCTATTCTTAAGGCAGAGATTTCCAAGCTCAATCGCGATGTCGAGAAACTCCACGGCGAGACTGCTAGTGTCGAAGGTGAAATTAAAGCCCTGCAAGACAAGATCATGGAAGTTGGTGGTGAGAAGCTCCGAACTCAGCGCGCCATGGTTGACTCACTCAAGGCCGAGATTGCCGAGAACAACGATGAGATATCCAACGCCGAGGTCCGCAAGGCCAAAGCAGAGAAGCAAGTCAGCAAGCTTGAGAAGGATTACAACAAGGCCACCAAGGAACTTGAGGTTTCTGCTCACGATTTAGAAAAGCTAGAGAGTGAGATTGCTAATCAGGATGAGATTGCTACTGAGATCAAGGGTCGCGTTGAGGAAGCAGAACGGGAGCTTTCCGTCAAGAAGAAAGAGCTTGCTGCCCTGAAGGCCGACTTGGACGACAAAACAGCAGAATTGAATGAAACTAGGGCTGTTGAAATCGAGATGCGCAACAACCTAGAACAAAACCAAAAGGTTCTTGTAGAGAACCAACGCAGTCTCAAGTACTGGGATGACAAGCTCTCAAAGCTAGAGCTCCAGAACATCGAGGATCTCATGGGCACCGAGCCGATCATCATCAAGCGTGAGAAGAAGTCTAAGGCGAAGAAGGCCAAGAAGTCAAAGAAGCCTGCTCAAGCCAATAATGATGATGATGATGACGTCGATATGGAGGACGCTTATGATGTCGAGGATGAAGAAGAGGAGGAAAGTGAAGAGAGTGGAGAGGAAGAGGAAGAAGGCGAGGAGATTCCTCTATCGAGACAACCACAAGAACTTCCTCGTTACTCGCGTGATGAGCTCGCAGACATGAAGAAGGAGACACTCAAGCAGGAAATCGCAGCTCTCGAGGAGAAGACACAAAACGTCAACGTCGATCTAGGCGTTCTAGCCGAGTACCGTCGTCGTGTCGAAGAGCACGCGGCCCGCTCTTCAGATCTAGCCTCTGCCGTTGCTCAACGCGACTCTGCCAAGAAGCGCTGCGATGATCTACGGCGCCTTCGCTTAGAGGGCTTTATGGCTGGCTTCAGTACCATTTCACTACGTCTGAAGGAGATGTACCAGATGATTACGATGGGTGGTAATGCAGAGCTTGAGCTTGTCGATTCGCTAGACCCATTCAGCGAAGGTATCCTCTTCAGTGTGATGCCGCCAAAGAAATCATGGAAGAATATTTCCAATCTTTCTGGTGGCGAGAAGACTCTATCATCTCTAGCCTTGGTGTTTGCCCTTCATCACTACAAGCCAACGCCTCTCTATGTCATGGACGAGATTGATGCCGCGCTGGACTTCCGCAACGTATCAATCGTGGCCAACTACATCAAGGAGCGCACGAAGAACGCGCAATTCATCGTCATCTCGCTGCGCAACAACATGTTCGAGCTTGCAGCGCGTCTAGTCGGTGTATACAAGGTCAACCACATGACGAAGAGTGTGACCATCGAAAACAGAGACTACATCCAACGGCCTCGCCCTAAACAGCAGGCATCGCAGTTGGGTGGATCTGGTGTCAACCAAACGACTCTAGTTATGAGATAGTAATCAACCATCGACTATTATGGCAGAGCAGTTCACGCCAAGGGCTAGTCCCACAGCGAGAATAAGCTGGGAAGCGCAGTTCTAGCCATTATTCTGGTTCGTCACAGCATGGATTTGGATAGCCAACCAGAATTATGTTTTGTGTGGATCTAGAGGAACTTTTGACGATCGCCAGGGCAGCCCAGATCTTGGCTCTCTCTCTTCCAACTACATCATTAATGACGGGGGTTACAGGTGACATATTAGGGTTTGGGTTATTCATTGCATATATAATTGTACAGTCTTTTTCTATTCAATAGTAACTTCGCTTACACGCTTATGTACTGCGCAATAAATGGCGAACTGCTACTACAATTACAGGTATATCTCGCGCCTTTCAACGTGCCTGTGCCTGAGCCTGTGCATGCACGCATGGTTAATCTAGTTTTCTTTGGTTCGTGAAATTTGGCTTGTCGATGTTTGTGTACTAGGATTTATACAGAGGCACACTTCGTATATGTATAAGGTAATAGACACTGTACTATGTAGGCGAGCGAAACAGGCGAAACAAACTAGAGAAAACAAACAAGAAACACAAGCGTATAGGGGTGAAAGCAGAGCTCTCAAAGTGACCTGCGATGTTGGCTTGGCCAAGTCCAATAAAATGACACCGGCCAAGCCATTTTATGCTCCTTTACATACAGATATAGCGCTACTGTAACTGTGCATACAATATCTAACTAATTTGAACTAACGAAAACCTAGATGTCGGTTATTTTATCGGCATTTGCATTATAGGTGTCATTTTTTAACTCTAGACCATTAATCATCTCCAAGTTTGTGATGCAACTCACAGCAAAACATATGTTGAATTTCCAATATTGAGAGATGATCATAAAAGAACTTGGACAATAGTATAATCTCGGACAAGTCAAACAATACATGAAAAAAAAAAAGTCACAAAAAGACATTGTTCCCGCCCGTATAACTATCGGAAAGGCATGAAGCCATCATAGGCAGGCCATTGATTGAAGCGTTGTATCGAAGGCACAGAAGATGAAATAAGCCACTTGATTTAAGGAAGTGCGTCTATCCACTTGAGGAGAAACAGATAGCAAGCATATTCACCTTTTTTTCTTATTATTTTATGTTGTACGCTAGTTACTACATTTTATTCATTATTACTATTTGTTGTTATACGTGCGGTCAGACTTCGTCTGGCTCAGTTTTCTCATATTTTCTTTTATTCATTCGACTTTTTAGATAAGAAAGACATTGTGGGCTAAATACTATATTTTCTGTACCCCCAAAAAGCAGAGGCGGCCTGAGAGTTCAAATTAAATAGTGACAGCAGCAAAGATAGGATTACTGACTGACACAAGAGTACATAAATTGGACAGTATTGATATCCTGAAGGAGAAATTAGGCACTTGTTCCTGGAATCCTGACGCTGACACACCAAACCCTTGTTACTTTGACTATGTAATCAGTAAGATTATTGATATGCATATGCCTTCTTCAGTTCTATTCATTTCTGTTTGCTTAGGCTACATTGAGATTCAGAGGTTTTATGATTTATTCATTCTCAATAATTACTCCTTCTTCGGTGCCTTCGATACAATACTTCAATCAATGGCCTAGGATGGCTGGCTTTATTTACAGTTCTATATCTTACATAATGTATACATATAGTAACACCACGTGACAGGTATTATTTGTTAGCACAGGCGGTATTATCCGCTAACTACATATTTATGTGTCTTAGTGTATTCTTAAATACCATGTTTGCTTTCATTGACTACCGCTTAAACTTGTCTGTTCCGCCTTTTTTCTTTATTCTCGCTTATGAAGTTGATATTATAGTATTGAAAATGTCTCTGTTACTTCTTCTTTTACATCTACGACTGCTACTATCTTTACCCCTCACTATGTTGTACATATTTTACTTATCCGTATCTACTTGCATTACCAATTTGAAAAGGCTGCGTCAAGTTTGGGATTATGCATCAGTCAAAATCTGACTCGTCTCATCATCCTAAAAGAGATTTTGGAAAAATAGAAACGTCCAGTCACACCTAATACAAAATACGTACCCTTTTGACTCGAACAATGGCTAAGCTTATTGGCGTCTCGAAAGGAAGGGGCCGAGAGTGGAAGATGAGAGTATAGGATTCCAATAAGTTTACTATGGTTTGTCCTCTCCTCGGCCTACATATTAGCATACAGAATGATTTTTTTTCTTTGAATTAGCACGGGCCCTTACATAGTCGTTCCTTATTTTCTCCGAAGAAAACAAGGCTATTCTCTTTCTGGCCGTGAGCCGAAAATGTCGTACGGTGGCCAAAGCCCCCTACGCTTTTTCATACTTGAACATGTGCTTTGAACAATTGAACCATCATGCTTTTCTATAGTTGCTCTAAGCGTACTGCTACATACATCGATGCTAGCAGTCTCTATCCGGGTTCCTGTTCGTATATCATATCCGACTATACTACAATAACTTCCGGTTCCGTAAAGTACGGATCTCCAACACGGTATCCTTCGTCCTCTATATCTTCGAGAGCATGTCTATCTTCTTCTCTAAGCAAAATGTCATGCGGTATCTGTAGTATCTCTAATGGGATATCCGGTTCGATAAATATCTGGATCTTGTTGTCTTGATGTGGCTCACGTAAGTCATCAGTGACATTGATCCAGATGGGCCCCGTGGTGCATTTTTCGACTAGTTCCAGCGGATCTTGGGCAAATCGAAGAATAGGGATGTACCAAGCGTACGCAGTGTCTCTCGACTGCGATTCCCTTGTCATATGCCGGACAGTATAATCCCATAAGTGTATGCCACTATCGTTTATGCGGGGGGTTGTATCTCTATCTCTGTCCAGATAGCCATCGCCCCAGGTCCATGCGTATAACACTTCATAATCTAGATCCATGTACAGTGAGAATTCCTGTAAGTTGCACACTGGAAAGTGATTCCACACATCTTGTATCTCGACAGGAATATGTCTTTTATGTGTTATGAACCATAGAACAGCTCGCCAGGGCAGTAACCGTTGATCTGGTCGGTACGCGATGGCAAAGTACTTTTCTCTACTAAGCTTCACTATCTGTCGTCGATGGATGGCGAGCCCACCATCTTGATTTGTGGAAATCTTAAAGCCCGTAGTGTTTGCAATTCGCTTCGAATACGTAGTAAGCAATGCACTAAAGCCTGGACGTCGGTAAAGATAGTCATAGTGGCAATAAAGGAACTCTTCAAACAAGTCCTGCATGACGGTGTTCCGCGGTGGATTATCGTACAGGCTACGAAGCGCGGGCAGAAAGAACTCGAGATGGATACAATAGGTGTGTCGGTTCTGGAAGATATGCTAGACATAGGTATAAGCGAACTTGCAGTGGGCTTGACATGGGAACCACTCGCCAACTCGCTGGGCAGCTACAAAGTTGTCAAGGTAAACCGGTTTCCAGCCATTGCCTTGGGCAAAGATATCATAGTCGCGACAGTATGAGTAGCACCATCTAACCAAAGCAATCAACGCATCGTAAGGGATTGGCGTCTCTACTACACAGCCGGGCTATCATGTCACGTCGGCAATCAGTCAGATTACAAGTCAGGTTCAGTCGAATTGTCAGAGAGGCTAGTTGTCTTCTTTTTATCTCGGCCCAGGGCCAACTCAAAGCTGGGCGGATCTGTCTTCCTATGGGCCCACCTCGATGCTGCTATATGTCTTGATGGCTCGTACCATGACTTCGTTATTGGTCGGGATAAGATCCCCGTTCGCTGCTGCCAGGTCAAAGTTGGCCTCATAGTTGAGGCTATAGATATGGAATCAAACAGAGAATCTGTTAGTTGTTTGTAGGCTATGATTAAATCTTTCCGCTTTCAGTTTGGTTCACTTACAACCGTGGAAAAGGAAGTGCCCTGATTGGAAATCGATGATGTCTCTTGTATGCTTCGCTATATTTGAATCTGGGTCCAGTGCTCGGTTTCTCAGTAGAGTTTATAGCAGTTTGTTCTGTAGGTCTGACAGAGTATTGTTCACTAGAAAGTCTTTGGTGGCTCTGGGAAGTCTGTGAATGACACACAACTTGGTCAGACTGGCTACTACGGATTGTATAGCTCGGAACCTCGTCAGAGTAATGCTCTCTAACAGGCGAAGAGAGAACAGCATTGTACTTTTCTGTCTCGAGAATTTCTCGATATCGTAGTATTGTTAGGCGGTCATCACCAACTTCGACCTTGGCTTTATCTTTATACTTAGCCTTGAACCTCTGACGCCTCTTCCGGCTCCAGAAGAGCTTTTTGTAGTACAAGATGTAGTAACTTGGTATGGCCCCCATCATCAACGATAAATAACGTCATAACTTTCACTGGTCACGGTCTTGTGAGTTTTGTATTATATTTGTATGATAGAAGACTTATGGCTTGACTTTGAAGGGTTTTCATGAATGGCAACGAAAGGCAAAATATAAGCCGTTTTCAATACATCATCAAGTCTAGACACAACACTATAACAACATGAAGAATTCAAACTAAAGAGCTACTTTCCTAGTGTCATAGTTATGCCGTCATTGTGGAACTTTAGCCACGGTTAGTTGGTGTAAATAACCCTAAATGCATCGTAAACCCTTGTGTTTGACAAGTTAGTCCTTTTATGCTTAGTCGAAGAGACGCTGTTTTCTTTTTCTTTTTTTTTTCTTATGTTATAATTATTCTAGGACGGCATAGTGAGACGAGATCATAGCGATGTACATGTAGTCAGAGTCTAAAGAAAGAGGGTTAAATCAAGCAATATTTGCTGTCATCGTCTTCCGGTGCCCTAGAGATATGACAATACATGTATTAATCTGTCGAACAATCCCTACAGGTAGATCGTGGGCAAATATTCAGATCAAGTCAATAGTATGAAGCGCATTAAGAAACAGGAAGTATCTTCCTTGTTTCCAATGACTGATGGTGTGGCTAACCTCTAACCGAATCTGCCGCGCAAATCTCCAAATAGTTTAGCTGTATACAAGTGATACATACATACAGTAAGCCACTAAGGAACTTAAGCCTGAGCCCTGCAACTAGCGACCTATGATCCGATCAGTGAGTTTTTTTGTTTCTCTTTTTGTCCTTAGAGTACAGACGCTAGGGTGGTGATAAAGGATCTCATACTACACATACAACTTTGGGGGAAGCTGACCCGATCCTCAGAGACTAGGACAAGGCTAGGACAGGGTCCGGATTAGGACTAGAGCAAGGCCTGAACGCTGCGGAACAAGAGGTCAGAGCGGCATTTGTTCATGTTGGCTCGGTGTGATAAGCTAAAAACGAAGTCCAAAGACTAGTTAGTGCTAACAGTTGACCCAAATAGCACTTGTTAGTAGCATAGTAGCACTGGAAGAAATGGCTAGAAGCCATCAAGAAACGAGATCCAGATAGATGGTAGCCACAGTTGTGGTATTAGCCAGATTTAGACCGGACTTGGTTAGATAGCTGAAGGGCGCACGTCCATGCCAGCATGAATCTGCAATTGCAATCGCAAGCCTGTATTCCGCGGCGGGACGTCTTGTCCTCCCTCTCTTTCTTCGTCTTCTTGTCTCTCTGTCAGACTTCAGCAACCTTAGACAAAGCAGGATACTACAATGCCATTCAGCCTCCACACCACCAACTCGATCTGCTACACGCCGCTGTTGTTGAATCCCTGGATTGTGCCCTCTTTCCAGATCAGTGTTGTGCTAGAATCAAACAGCAGCAGCAGAAGAGGCTGCTCTAGACAAGCAAGACAAGACTTTCTTTCTAAGCCCTGCGCTAGACATGGCCAATGCAAGAACAACACCGGCGTTTCCAACACTGACCGTCTGGCTCGGTCGTCAAGCAAGCGCGCCATTGTCGCTGAGTACACGAAGCTGTGCGGTCCCTAAATCGTACGCTCAAGTGATATACGTATGTATCTGTGTAGTTGCAATAGTTAAGGGAGTAGGTGCTTAGTGGACAGCAAACAGGCGTCTGAGCACTGCTACTCTACAGTTCAGTTCAAATCAGTATGTATGAATAGTTAATAGTACACGATGTTAGTGGGCTTTGCCAAGGTAGGCTTGCTCATTGTGTATGAGCTTTAGAGAATGGGCTAGGCTAGCAGAATGGCAGGACACGGTCACTTACACCCCTCACAGTCAGCCAGTCAGTCATTGATCCCTCGGGAGAAAATATTAAGAGAGGCAAATACGTATCTATACGTACAGTATAAGCCAGAAGGCAAAGAACAAGACAAGGGGGCCCGGAAACAGACAAAAGTACAGAGGCAAAAAAAAAGAAGGAGAAAAAAAGAGTTCTTGATAGCCGCCGTCAACCTACCTGCTGAGCCTTACTCTATTATACTCATATTGCCCTTTTTATTTTGTTATCTCTTGTAGCAAAATAGCGTAAAATCAAAATCTCTCCGTCGGCTTCATCTTCCGAGTTAGATTCCTATCCCCCATAAGATCAGCCTGTTTTTTTTTCTGACAATTGCCACAGATGCAATATCGACAGCTATCATCTTTTCCTGTCGTGAAGCCGTCTTTTTGCCAGTTTCACATCGTGTCTCGTAGCGTATTGAAACGACATCCGCTGATCTTTAACAAACTCTCTAAGCAACATCGTGATTTTTTTTTTCTTGAACTCTTTTCTCCTGTCTAGTACTCAAGTATTTTGTCCTCTTTTTTCTCGTAGCAGGACTTTTTGTTTTTATTTTTCTATTTGTTGCAACCTTTTGAGTTCCCAAATCCGTAACGAGGGCCTTGACAGCAAACTAGTCAAGCATGAAAGAATTATAAAAGAGAAAAACGGAAAAGAAAAGAAAAGAAAAAGGCCCGTGGGTTATTTTCTCAGTCTGTTTCGCTCGTGCGTCAGTGAATTAATATTCTTTTTTTTACTCTTCTTATGCCGGGGGTCCGTCCATCCAACTACGGCTTGGCTATTCTCTCTTAGGATCTCTCGGATCTCTCTGCAGCTACTTATTAATCCTCAGTTGGCACCTCTTTTCGGAGCGTTTCTTCCTCTTCGATTTCATTCATTTCCGTTTGCTGTGTGCTTTGTTGTTGTTGTTGCTGCTGTTTTGTGAAACTATCTTCATTTCTTTTTCTCTTCTTCTTGACTTGGCTGTACAAGTCAAAAGCAATATTCAAAAAACCCTGTCTTTTCTTTTGCTCACTTTCCTTTCCTTACTTAACGATATCCATTCGAGATAGATCGACAACTTCTCACTGGTCCTTCTCCAAGCTGAGCGGCGCTATCTCAACGCTACCGATCTGCGCTGTCCTCCACAACATATTGCAACATAGCCCGCCTTGGACCCAACTAACCCATATCAACCATAATCGTCAATAACCACCCATTATGTCGGCCTACTACATTGCCAGGTCGCACCCCATATACTCTCGAGGCGTCACTGGCGCTGCCGGAGCCGGTGATGTCGACGGTGCGCCTGTCCTCATCACTAACACCAGCACGCCTGGCTACTACGACAACAGCGGTCCTGGAACTCGTTCCTCTGTGTGGGTTCTCGGCGCCATCTCGTTGATCTTCCTGCTTCTGCGTGTCTACTGTAAATTCGTCAAGCACCGCGGTCTCTACTGGGACGATTGGATTCTTATTGCTGCATGGGTAAGCACTTTTTGTTGTCTGCTATCGTTGGTGTCTTTGCTGACTCTTGCCTCTCTATGTATAGGTTACCATGCTGGGAACCATTATTCTCACCACTATTGCTATTGCCCATGGCTACGGTCGTCACTCATGGGCTGTCGATGCTTCCGAAGCCAACACTCTGTCACTTGCCGGCACCATGTCCGTTACCTTTGCCATCACTAGCCAGGCCTGGTCCAAGACTAGCTTCGCCCTGACTCTGTACCGCCTTGGTGAGCCCTGGATGAAGTACGTCATCTGGTACATTATCATCAGTGTCAACATTGTCTGCATGCTGGCTGCTCTGTTCTTCTGGATTCCCTGCCACCCTCTGGAGAAGGCCTGGAAGCCTCTCACCGTCGGTACCTGCTGGGACTCGCAGGTCATCGTCAAGTTTTTCATCGCTACTTCGTGCTACTCGGGCATGATGGATTTGACTCTGGCTTTCCTGCCATGGAGAATCGTCATGGGTCTGCAGATGAAGATGACTGAAAAGCTTGGTGTGGCCGTCGCCATGAGCATGGGTGTATTGTAAGTTCCTAAGATCATATAACATATATTCGAGTTATCTGAGCAACCCACTAACCAAGATAACCTACACAGCGCCGCTGCCTCTGCCTTCATCAAGGCCTCCTACGTGCCTCTTCTGGCCTCGTCCGACTTCAACTACACCGGCTCTCACCTGGTTATTTGGGGTGTTGCTGAGACCGCCGTTACTGTCATGGCCGCTTCTATCCCCGTCATGAGAGTCCTCCTTCGCCAGGTCGTCTCTACTAGCAATAACAGTGGCGGTTACAACCGCACCGACCCCGACAGCCACGTCGTCACCATTGGTTCGGCTGCCACTGCCTACGCCACCCGTGACAACAAGCGCCGTTCGTCCTTTGGCAACGCCATGTCCAACCTCAAGGGCAACGGCAAGACAAAGACCCCCGAGGTCTACGGCATGACCAACATCAGCGAGCGTAGCCTGCCTAGCAGCGTATCAACCATGCCGTTGCATCCACAGCAACAGGTCCAGACTGCCAAGGAGCTGTAAAAACCAAAAAGGAACAGCATAGGACAGTCGTCTTCCTTAATTATCTTTTTTCCTTCTTTCTCAAGATCGCCCAGTCAGCCTTGTAACAAACGGGCTGTCTGTCTGTCTTCAGCTGGGAACAGCTTGTAAGCCGCGGGCTGGGACTAGCGCACTCGAACAAAGCCATCTGTCGACGCGTCTTGTTCTTAATTATTCTTCTCTCCCTACAAAGCTAAGTCCGAGGAACTTGTGTTTATGTGTTGTGTGGCCGGTGGATTCGTGCTTTTTTTTCATTCGTTTACTGGGTGGTTGTATTCTCTGATTCTTCTATACTCTCTGGGAGGTTGTCTTTTTACCCTGTGGCCCTCTGTGGCTCATTACTTAACTCTATTCTTCTTCTTGTTGTCTTTTTCTTACCGCTATTACTGCTACTCTTCCTCTATTCCTTTCTCGCCTGCCTATTTTTACTGTATCTCTTTCACCTTCTACTTCTTTGGATAATCTACGTGGTGGCTGTTGAGTATATTACTATTCGGATCTCTGTTTCTCCAACTTATGTTTTACTGGGTTGAAGGACGTTAGTTTCCAGCACACAAAAGGGACTTATGATATCAAGATTCTGTTATAAAAATGCAATTCCTTTCATGTGTTTTTAGTAATTATCTTCTGTTAACTATGAAACCGAAAAAAAGGATATTCTAAATTATGGGTCTTTACTGTCTCTAAGCATCTTGAATGTCAGCTAAGATGTAGTCAGTCTGACATGAATTCCTTGTAATACTCAGGTCTTCATATAAAATAAATAGCGTCACATCCAAATCTTCAAAGGCCTTTATAAATTTCAATATACTGTAAATATTCTGTAATTCAGCAACGTGGCGCAGTGGAAGCGCGCCGGGCTCATAACCCGGAGGTCCCTTGATCGAAACGAGGTGTTGCTAATTCAAAGTTTATCTTTTTGGTTATCTTTTTTCAATATCATATCCACATTTGGCCTAACTTTACTAATTTTGATACCGAAATCTTGGACTATCGTCTCCGAGTTCCTCCAACTGTTCTTCTGTCGTCTTACGGAATATGGGATCCAGCCCTTCTTCCATACGACATTGGTTCACGCCACTATAGTGCCGTGACATGTATCCCGCTATGACGATTGCGAGTATAGAGCAGGTCATGCTTATCGCGTGCGATGTTGTTTGCTTAGTGTGCGAGTTACTGTCAATGCCAGTGAACAGTCAGTTAGACAATGCAGCAATGTAAATAGACACCTTCTAAATCGGAAAAGATAGCTGCCAAACTACGTACTATACGTGAGGTACAATAACACCAGCTATATTGCCTGTACTTGTCGTCATCGCAACAGCAACGGCACGCTTACCAAAGCGCGGGCAGTTTCCGGCAACCTTTTTATAGTTAGTTAGTATCGTTCTGCACATCCGCCTTGGCTCTATGACTTGGCTTCATTCATTGATAGCAGCTCTTACAGGGGAACTTACCCAAGCAACGCTAGTTCCAATCACTACATAGTTTCCGGCACCGATCAGAAATGTCGCCGCATACTTATACGATGCTGGTACACCGGAGATCAAGATAGCATACCCGATGACTCCTATCGCGCCGACTATAACGATAAATATGCCGCGCCGCTGAAGTCGATCCGAGTATACGGCAACCGTTATAAACGTAAGTGATGCCACAAAACAGCATGGTACCATCAAAAGCTGTGAAGCGCGCGAGTTCCAGCTCCCGCCGTGATCTCGGATGACCATCGTTAAAAGTTCTAAATATGCTATGTGAGTTGTAAGACAGATCAAAGTTAGTTACTCATTCTATGACACATTCTCTTCGGATACTCACAGTTCATAGGAACACTTCCTGCCAACTGTGACATACAAAGCGCCCAAAGCTTCCAGTCTCGCAACGCCTTCAATCCATCATTGCGATGGAACTTCTGTGCACTTCTTGTCTGGCCATACTCCATACGTCCCCGCTTCATCATCACCGACCGCTCCTCTTTGGTCATGAATTTGGCCGTCTCGATGCCTTTGGGAAGGAAGATGGCGGTGCAAATTCCGGTTATAATGCCCGGGATACCCTCCAAGATGTAGATCCACTGCCATCCAGCTAGTCCGCAAGCACCAGCCAGTTGAGCAATACCAAAGGCCAATATGCCGCTTAAGCTACCCATCAAGGCTCCGCACATGAACAGACATCCGAGACGTACGGCAAGCTCTCCTCGCGTATACAGGGTCGAGAGGTATACAGCAAGAGCAGGGAAAACGCCTGCCTGCACCACACCAAGTAGGCTACGGCATACGAGTAGAGTGACGTGCGATTTGGTCGCTGCTGTACACATGCCAATGAGACTCGATGCAATGCACTTTACAGCAAAAAGTCGCGGGGCTGTGATCTTCTGCAGTAGGAGAACCGACGGGATTCCAAAGACGACGTACGGGATGTAGAACATCATGTTTATTAACTGAAACTGCGTAGACGTGATATTGAGAGATTGGTAAAGCCCGTTCTCTGGGCCGGTTGAAAAGTTAATGCTATTAGTACATGTGTCAGTCTTTCATATACCCCTTCTCAAAGGGCTTCAATACTGCTTACCGAACTAGAAAACACGATGTATATATGAGCATGCACAGTGGGAGGATATTCCAATCCATCTTACGTTCAATCTCCCGCTCCATCTGCGGGTCCATACCAGGGAGATAGTTACAGATTCCGCTGGTAAATATATTGTCTCCCGGCATCGTTGCAGCAGCATTGGAGCTGGAGCTGGCATTGGCTTGAGAGTCGGCCATGTTGAAAATAATAGATATAGTGGCTTTGGCAAGTCTTTATACGTTGAATATGGGTTTAGTGGTAATGGTTTGAAAATGTAGAGAACTGTCACAAACATTACAAGGTAGGCTGGTTATGAGATATCTACTGCTTTTATAAACTCATCTAGTTTTTTTCATTGGGCAACTTACAGATCTTCTTAGATAGACTGCTTAGTAGTTGATCTAAGCCCTCTTCGTGCGTGAATATCCAAACATAACAACACTCTAAGAAGGTTACACGAATCTCAGATCTACAGGTCACTAAGTATTCCAGGAGGAAGGTACACGATCTTGAGGAAAGCATGATATCATATAACAGCATTCTATTACACAACTCGAAATTAAAGTGATATATCCTAGGCATCATCCCGCCCTTGGCGAAACTATCTAACTAAAGAATAATCTACTACAAATGTGGCAGTTCCACTTAGAAGCATACTCTATAATAATATCTTGTGTATAATTTAGTTGTCGCATGTGTTTATTTTCTTGAGTAATACCACTTTATTTTTTGTCAGTTATCTAGTATGATGGGAAAAACTAAAAGTAAAAATAAAAAAAAATAAAAAGTTACAAAACTAAACCTTTTCACTGCATTCAAAACTACATATAAGCAAAAATGATATCATGTTTCACAAAATCTCCAATATCTGCAAAGTTATGACAAGTGATGTGCCGTTCTTTCGGCTTACCTGCATACGTCAAAATAAAGTGACAACTTCTAGTCATACTTATTTTTCTTATTTGTACGTCTATCCTGCTAACTATCTTGCCTAAGATTTGAATAAAGAAAAAAAACTTACTGCTGCTTCTTTTATAAGGACGTACTTTTTTTCTTTGTTTTACATTCAGGCCATAATGAAAGACAAAGAAAAGGGCACAAATGCATCATTCTTAGCCATTCTCATAATCATCAAGACATTGTAAACAAGAGCCTTATCAACATTTGCTGAAAGATCCAGGTGCAAATTATGCATGTCTTAAACAATACATCAGCTAGTCTCACTTATCTTTAGTTCAAGCAAAGTCACGGGACTACCTCATAACATACAAGATTGTCATGGAGTTTGTCTCTTTTAAGTACGGATGAATTCTCCGTACAGTTCTGCAACACTTCATAACACTTTACACTTTTACTCTTTTCATATGTAAATCCACATTATTCATACATAAACACATAGAGAGTGAACTTGAACGCTCAACGAATACAGAAACAAAGGGAAGCTTTATAAAAGAAGATATGGAAACTAGGATACTACGTATAACATAAAAAATACAGAACTCACTTGAATTCATGGGCTAATAGTAGCTTTTGTGATTTCTTACATGTTTTGCAATCCGATTAATTAAAAAAATTGTTATTTAAAAAAAATTGAAATGATAGGAATGGTTTCGTTAAACCAAGTACGTGCAATCAAATGAGCGACACCGGTTCAAGGCCGTGAAAGCATTTCAGACAAGGACGCTTGAGCATGTAAAATATAATAGAAGATAGAAAGGAGGGCCGTAATCAGATAAAATCAGACGATAGGCAGTGTTGCTTGTATATAACCCAGTAGGGCATTTATATCAAGGAGGTGCATCGTGCAGTTGGATTTTGGTTGGCTCGTAGCTCAGGTTTGGATATTGGCGACTTGTATGTTCGTACAAGATTAAACTCGGTTTCTTAGATAACTGCTACTTCCTCTTATAGGTTCTTCAATGTGTCTCTCATGTTTGTTTGCTTAGTTTCGTGTGAAGAGGTATAACGTGAAAGCTTTTGTTGGTTCTGATTAATAGACATAACAAGATGCACATGTACATACACACTTGAGTTCCAATCATTCCCTTCTATAGAAGAAAAACAAAACTAGAGAAATAAGACATCAAACAAGATAAACATCACAGATGGTAAATAGAACTCTATAGGAGTAGAAGAATTAAAGAAAAATAAGAAATCATAGTAACGATGAACAAATTCTGGCCCTCGCCAATTACCGACAATAGGAAGATGATAGAGAAGTGAGTATATAACAGTATAGGAATGTTGAAGCAAGAGTAAAGTACAAGAGCAATGACTGCTTGCTCAACATGGCTTTGGCACACGCTTTATTTGGTGTAGGTAAATAAGGTCTATCTGTAGGTCTCAGCAGGCATCTCGAACACCTCTGGCACTGGACCAGACCGGTGGTTCATCTGTAATGGCGTAGAGTCGATCTCTGCGGCGTGAGGGTGGTGCACTCTAGGGATGCCATCGCCAAGCTCGATTCTCTCATCAGCACCCATCTCGGCGTAACCAGCAGGTGGGGGGGTAGCCGTATGATTCGGGGGAGGGGTTATGTTGTTGAGAGGATGTACGGGCGCAGCGAGCCGGACTTCATCATCATAGGACCAGGTGACGGCGAGTTAGTAGGTGAAGGCGCGAACTGGTTGTTGTTGTGCAGTGGCGACGATGAGTTGGGACGGTTGATACCCAGAGCAGCAGCAGCGCCAGCCGACTGGGGGCTGGGGAAGTGCTGAGTGAACTGGTCATCAGTAGAGACAGCGTTGTAACCAACAGGAACCTCAGACATGCCAGCGTTGACCTCATCGCGAGAGACGACAGGGCGGTCACGGCGGCGTTTCATGATGTACCAAATAGCCAGCAAGATCAGGATGGCACCAGCAAGACCGCAGCCGATACCGATACCGGCCTTTGCGCCAGTAGACAGTCCACTGCTAGACGAAGAGCTCGACGAGCCAGAAGTAGAGGTAGAAGTGGCAGCGGTGCCCGTCGCAGTGCCCGTCAGAGTCTCCTCTCCACCGGTAGCAGTAATAGTGCTAACGGTTTCGACGATCGTCGACGTGACAGTGACGGTGGTGTCTGCGTTCAAGTACGTGGTCGTAGTGATAGTAGAGACAGTGGTAGAAGCGATGGTCTGTGGAATTACTGTTAGTCTTGTCATACAAGTGAAATTGGGTGCAAATGGTTTCTTACGGTGGTAGAGCGAACGCTAGAAGTAACCGTAGGAGTAACAGTGACAGCACTGCCCTCGTCAGTGACGGTCACGGTGACAGTTGCCCGCTTAGCCAGGACACCATCGCGGCGAACGGCCTTCAAGTCACCGGTCTCGCGGGGAGCGATGACATCGTTTACCAGTGCAGCACGCTTAGCGTTGACGGTCGAAGTGACGTAGATGGTCGACGTAGCCGTAGCAGCATCGCTAGAAGTGACTGTGGACGTCGCATACGAAGTGGTAACCTCAGTGATAGTGGCCACGACGGTGATAGTGCGGGTCACTGTGGCAGCGGTCACTGTAGAGTCTCCGCTACCCACGGTTACAGTAGTGGTGACATCGCCAGCAGCCTGTGTCGAGCTTGAAGAGGCTGTCGTAGTCTGGGCTACTGAGCTAGATGTTGTTGCTGCCACCGAGGAAGAGGTGGTGGCAGCGGTGCTAGTACTAGAGCTAGCAGTGTTTTGGCGAGCTACAAGAGGGCCGGCCGAGGCAACAGCACTCAAGGCCAGCGTAGCCACGAAGTTGGGCCAGCGCATGGTGGGATAAGATATAATAGATAATGAATGAGGTGATAGTCCGCTGTGTTTATATTGCGTAGGTTGTTGTGAAAGTCGTAACGGATATACGAATAGCCGTCTCGTCAACAAAGATCTCGGTCTGTTCTGCTTCCGTTTATCGACGCACCCGAGATTTAAAACCCGTAGTTGCAAAGTCGGCCTGTCGGTGGCAATGCTGAATAATCAGCCGCTAATGGCAATTTCTTCGTTCGAAGCTACCCGTCGAGATTTTTATTCTTACTCGAAGCGATCGAGTTCTTGCGTTTTAGGACAATTGAAGTCCCAGGCGGCTTGTTAGACTTCTTAGTAGAGAAGGAGCGCAGCACTTGCCGTTACAGTTACAAGAAAAAGCGATTTATTTTGATAGGGTCGATAAGGAACAAGACCTATAAGCAGCAGCGCAAAGAAAAAAACGGGATATACGAAAAAATGAAAAGAATAGCAACTGAAAAGGTTCAAACGAGTGACTACGAACTCACGCTGAAGAAAACAAAATTCAGGCGAAGAACGAAAAGAAAACAAATGAGGAAAGGAAGTTGACAAAGAATGAGAACGAGA